>VYYJ01000560.1:0-52732 GCA_021029165.1 Cyphoderus albinus
GGAAACTGACATCTTTTGAGTAATATGAGCGTGCTACATTAAGATGCTTAATAATGATGATGATGATGTGGAGTTTTGCAATTGCAGACTTTTGCCTCCAGCATTTGTGCCGTAATATTTTCGTGCATCATAATACAGATGCCGAAAGACTATCTGGTGTATATTGCTACTTGAAATTTGAAATTGATGGGTACCGGAATATAATAGCGTTACAAAAGTATCTAATTTTCAAACGGTTTCACCATCTTCAGTTTTCAATTATTTAATTGAGTATATTTAATGGAGTATTTTAATTAATTAAGTCATTATAGTCACGCAGCAAACAATTGGTAAACTGCAATTCACGCCTACTTCATTTACCTGCTGTGTAGGTTATAAAGACATTTAGCCATTACAGATTACAGAATATTAGAAAAGCTTAAGCTTTAAGTCGTGATTTTTTCACGGCGCGGCGTTCCCTTTCGGTAATAATGATTTTGTTCACTGAAGCACAAGTGACATTTGACAAGTGATTCATTTTCAAGTAGAGCCATGTATTAAATAAAAATTCTAGTCACCAAACGATCCTAATTTTCCATTTGGTGATGTACTTAATGAACTATTGGTGGAAGAATTTCATTTACATAATACCAAAGTCGTCCAAGAAAAGGAAACATTCTCGGCCATAAAGCGTTGTCACATTTGTACAGGGTGGTTGTCAAGTCAGCTTCCAAACATGGGTTAATTACACAAGTTTCGAGACTGCAGGGGTCTTGGTCTCGTCCTTCTTGTCAGTTTAATAATGGGTTACTAATTAGAGTCACATGTACTTTGCATGTGTGCCCAGCCTTAGTATAAAGTTGCAAATATTAATATAAAATGACGATTACGACATTGGGTTTGAAATGATTTAGGTGAGGAATCACGCTGCATTTTTATGTGCTGATCCTCTATACGGCGTGTCAGAAACATGCCACGATTGAAGTGCATTGAAGGAAATGAAAACAGTCAAAGCGACAGTTTTTCAATGGAGTGTTTTGGCGTGGGTGATTAATATCAAAATACGTTTACTAGCAATGATTTTAACTGATTCAACTCTGCCTCTCAGAAATCGTTTAATATTTATGTAATGCAAAGCTTTCAATGTATCAAAGAATTTTTTTGTAAAAAACGCCATACAACATCGTAATCAAATTTCCAGTCATAAAGTGTGCACTTATGAACTAGCTGTGTAAATTAACTTTAGCTTCAACTCCCTAATGTCACCTTTTTTAAGTGATAGACGTACATTTTTATTAGCATGTGACATTGCCCCTGACGTGGTCTTTATTAAACCTTATTTTTTTAAAAGAAAATTAGTACATCGGCAAATATTATGGCAATGTAATAAACTACACGAATTTGGTCAGTTGGCTGACAGGAACGGGGTATGTTGGAAGACGCGAAATGTTAATTTTTCTTGGCAATCCCTAAATAATACCTTAAAACTCCATTAGGATAGAGCGTACGTAGTGGAGTGGCAATTTCGCTCTTTTAATTCGTGGTAGAGAAGTCACCAAATTAAATCTTATGATACACTGCAGCTTAGATCAGCAACAGTGAAAATTGTATTAAGCACACATTCCGATGGTGCTGATGGGAAGTGGCAAGCAATAATAAATCGAAAATGGATAATCAAATCTTCGCCCCTGAGGTGTTACATCACAAATCTGTATTCTGTATGATCACAATTTTAAGCAAAATATAGACATTAATTTGCAAGCAGCCTTGCCTCGCTTCGGGTTTTCAACAAAAATGGGAAAATGCCGATGCCTAGTGCATCACATATATACACATTCATCATGACACAAAAAGCACAAAGTGAGCCTAGACAAAAATGTGCTAGGCAAAAATAATAAACATTGGAGAATGGCCCTCTGTAGTTCCGAACTACATCATAAACCATATCTTATTGACATGTTTTGAGGATGAGTACGCGTGATGATGAGTATGGTGAAGATTAGGTACCTAGACAGTTATAAGAAAAGCCTTAGAGGAATGATCAATGTAATGATTACATGCAGTCCTTTTACCTTCTTTGTGCCACACAATCACAATAATTATGATGATGGATAATCACTTAAAGGATGTAAATGGAGTCAACGAGATTGTTCATTTAGACGATGTGATCACTGTGATTATAAACTATGATGAAATGGATGATGCAAGTAAGCAAGAAGACAGAGCTCTGTGATGTGAACCACAATCGTTGCAAGTTACGTTGTTACTATCTGATTTATACGTCGATAGCATCGGTTCAAGGGGGTGCCAATGCCAATCCCATAAAATATTTAACGTGGCAAAAGATGAGTGCTCTCCGATACATTAGCACTGTGTCATTTTTAGTGTAATCCCTGCTTACTGCATGGGAACTGAGAAGGCTGAAACCAACTTGTCAGATTGTCGGTAAGATGTTTTTCTCCATGACTTGAATTTCAGAGGTCGCATCGTAAAATTGTTTTCCTCTTTAAATAAATTATACGCTTGCCCCGTTAACCACTCTGCGGAAACGAAAAAATATGGAGCGGTTTAGAAACAATGCAGTATAATAATTAGGCTGAAGAAGACACTTGTACTAACTAATACATAGAAAAAGGATAAATTCATTCACAAGTATATAAACTTTAGACACACTCGCTGGCCATCATCGGGATTGACCGACAAAGAGTGGTTGAGTTAATTCATATAATAATGTCTCTCGTACGCATAAATATTCTCCATTTTGAAAAGCAATCGCAAATTACTACAGTATATTTAAAAATTCACTTTGATTGCAATTATTTACATGCGTGTGTACACCCCATAAATAAAGAACAAATTAATGTTTCTCTTGAATAAATACTTTGATGATGATGATGAAGATGATGGAGTGGAAAAGAAGGAGGCAGTCGTCATAAATCAACACTTTGGAAGTTCTGAAGCTGAAATGTTTAAAGGCACCCTGTCGCATGCGTTGTCCGAGAAGAAGAGTGGCCTTCATCCAACCCAAATACGGGAATACTTGATAATGCAAGACAGTCAATAGGCAGAGCTGAGTGAGATGAGATACTATTTACTTAAAAATCATAATGATAAAAAATTACTAGGCTAAGCTAAACATTAGGAAAGCGTAATAATAGCATGATGGAATATTAACTTGACGAAATTTTATTAGTGTTGTTCTCCTTTCTTTCTAGGAGCAATATAATTTCAAAGCACACATTTTTGGTGAAGTTATTAATATTGCTCTCTTCAAGTAAAGATGCTAGAGCCGACACTAAATTACTGCCTCTGTCTGTATCAATATGGAACCTTATTCCTTTTGACAGCAGTTTTATCAACAGTCCATACGTGGAACTTTTAATATGAAAATTGCTACAAAGAAGATGAGTTTGTCAGCCTTCCTGATTTTTAGCATAATTTACCTTGTGTCTGAACACACTAAATATTTTTATCTGTGTAAGCATTCCTAAAATTGGCAATTAGCGATTATCAACAACTTTGTGGACAGAAACATGCGGAGAGTCATTTTTATTACATACACATTAGTTTCACCAAACTATGCGATTAACTTTATGTGACGTTTTTGTAATTCTTTTGCCAACTGATAATTAAAGCTAGACAATAATTTTGACTTTTTTAAAAATCAATAAAATAATAAAAGACGATGAAAAAAGAGAAATGGTCGACACTTTTTAGCTCTTGAGTTGTGTGAACGAATGACCACAAAACGAATAATTTAATTAGTGTTTCGTAAAGGTTATAATGACGACGACACGACAGTTAGCAAACTATACCTGAGCAGATGTGATGCATCTGTAGTAAAAGTAATTATCAAGGCAAAACTATTTTTTAAAAACGATCGTTATCCTATCGTAAATAAGAATCACAAGCACGCACCATAGGAGAATCTCACATAGACAAGAAGTAACAAGCAGATGTTGTGAAGTAGGATCATGTACAAAGATTAGCGCTTGACAGGGTCACTTACAGTCAGTCAGTGTGTCAGTCAGTAGTTAGTTTTGCTCAATCTGATTGTCCATTTATCTTATAATTATTTCCATTTGACGAGCAAGACCAGTTAAAACATGACCACAATTAACTCCGTGCGTAGACAGTTATCTTGTTTTATGAGTAAACGGTTTACAATTCAATTGAAATTGAGTCTCTAGAAGCGAATGTTGACTCATAAGTAAATTTTATTAGTGCATTTGATAGACTTGAAATGAACAATGAGCTTTCATATTAAATAAAGATTACAAACAAGTGGTAAATTAAAATGATTACCAATCGGCATAACCTAGTGCGATGTCTGCTTAAATGACGGGCTGAGTAGAGACAGCCCAGGGAAGACGACGTGTAACGAGGGGAAAAGATGAAGGAGGAGGTGACTCTACAAATGGTATTTCGAAAACCACATAAAAATATGATCAAACAGACACTCCATATATTAAGTAATCTGCTAAAGAGAAGATGTCACCTACAAATAATAATAAAAAACCTAGGCATTACCAATTTCAATTAAAATGCTTCTCATGATCAGATACAAGATAGGCTCGCATAGAACTGCCAAGTAAGTCATAAAATTTACACACCATACAAATCATAGGAGATGAGGTTTTCCTTCACTTCTTGTTAGGCATCTGAAAAAGACGGCATCAACTCACGTCTACCTTTATGACACTATTTCCACTCTCGCAGCACAAAAGTCGTACTGAGAAAAACATTGGAACAAATGCTTTATGAATTTTAATAAATAGATAAATTAGACATTCAGCTTCTGGGATTGTTGATTAAAAATGGCAATGATGACGATGAATTTTCATCTTCGCTTATTAAAAAACGGAGGTCTACAGTGACAGTGACACACACAGCGAAATCTGCAATGTGTGATTACTTAAAATTTGAAAATTTATGACTAGGTAACCCCTGCGTTTTTGATCTGTATACCCCATTCATCAAGACACTTGCAAGAATTTTGCGTTATTTTTTTCATTTCGAATAGACGCGTACTCATTTTTAAGCAGGCAGCACGAACTCCTGTGGCGATCAGACGACAGTGAATGCAATTCAATCAATTATTATCGATGATGATGCTGAATTATAGTATTATGAGGAGGACGATCTTGAGATAACCGGGAGAGATGAGTTCACTTATTATGGCTAGTGAGCCCTTTTGTAAAACTGCACCCATTGAGGACGTGTATAATTAAGGTTCTTGATATTAACAATCTAACAATTTCAACAAAAAAAGCCTACCCCCAGATTCATTCGCCAAGCCGCCAGAAACTTTATTTCAAAAGTCGAGTAGCACGCTAATTGCGTGGAGAACAAGTTCGATGCTGAAACTTACGGGATGAGAGACAAATTGTTTGCGTTTCTAGTTAACATTGTTAGAGCCATTTAACGTAAACTGGTGTTATGATTAATGAGCCATCATATTGAGTAATGTCAATTTGAGAGCAGAAAAAATATCCGAGCCGTAATATTGCTCTTTAAGGAAAAGTTGTTTGTATTACTTAATGAAATGAAAATGACAATATACACCCTTATTTCAGATTCGCACGTCACGAAATAAAAACAATGAAATCCAGGTTTGTGTGAGGGACTGAATGTAATGATTGATTAAGAATGCATAACGTAACTTTGGAGCAGCATTAAGATGGCGTACCCTATAATTCATTATTGAAAATTAGTGGCGCACACAGGCCTGTTTATGAATGCATAAAATTCTTGTCCTGAAATAATGAGTATTCCTCATAATTTTGACTTTGAACAAACACAGACCAAAAACTTGACGTTACAATAACAGTTGAGATGCATATAATTATAGGGTTTGGATCGACACATGGCTGGTTAAGGTCAAAAGTTTGCAAGTAGTTAAAAGAAAACGAAGTGTTCCATTAGAAGAGCGTCGTTAAATAGAACGTACTGTATAAACCAATTGAACCCTATAGGGTAATAAAACATCATTTTATTGCCGGTCATTAGTCATACGCACGCACCATACTCTAACAGTAATAATAGCACTTTGTCAAGATTAGAATAGGCAATTCAAATTTTTGGTACATCTTCAATTTTAATAATATAGCCAGTTTCTTTTACTGTATTTATGCATATTTGGAAATTCTAAGGACATGCTCCTCATTGAATAATGCATCACTTTACAGGAATTTGAAGAGCGCCGTTGGAATAATGGTGCATTTTGTCCATCTCTAGCATTCGCAGAAATTATTCCATCGTAAGGGATATTTGTTGGTGGGGGTTCAATAAAAAATGTGCCTAGTTCATACAAGCGACATATGACTCATTATAATTTTCTTATAACAGCGTTGCCGCAAGTTTCTACCCTCTTCTTAACTTCTTGCGACTGTAGTAAATTATCAAATGGTATCTTCGTGAAGGTCTAATAGTGTAATGTCGCCAGCAAGGGGAACAATCAGCTATCAAATTTGAATTGGAAAAGACACATTGGTGTCCCCTGATTTTTACCTTGGCTTCTCAGCGTAATTATCACGCACCGTCATGTGTGCAAATCTCCAAACACCTTCGAAACGAAGTTAAATGTGAATATTTAATTTGTATCTTTTGGTTGCTTTTTGATTTTTGATTTTATGACAAATAAAAATTTTATAGGCTTATGACTTTCGTCATCATAAAGCCATATTACAAATCAGCAATAAAATTCTCAAGAAAATTGTCAGAGAGGTGCATTTAATTTTAAGGGAATGCAATTGAATTAGGACCAAATAATCATAATTTTTAATGTGACAATTCAACAACTGTGTCTGAGGTTTTATCACGACGCAGCCGTTAACCACATAAAAGCTCGGAAGTTAGAAATAAGCGATAATCCGATAATAACATGCAAATGGTGCTTTAATGATTTCATTTATTGCTTTAATAATGCGAAAAATCAAACTTCAAAAACTAAAGATCGCAATAATCATTTTGCCATTGTGCTTTACACTCCTGTGCATTATTGCGAATTCTCATTGCCACGATGCAGTGAAATGCGTAAGGTTACTCGAGGCACGATTTTTTGCTGTCAACGACTTGAACTGTAAAAATGAAGTGCCGAAAATCTGAGTTATGATAGTTGTATGCAAATGAACCACATCTACTCTGAGCGATGACATTGGGGAGAAGCACGATGGGAGATGCACTTCTATTAACAACTTTTGATTAGTTTCATATTATATTTCGCTTCGGCAATCCCATAATCAACACTCTGTCGTAAGATATGAAAGTTTTGTAATTGAATTTGTACCGGCTATCAGAAATTAGCCAAAATGAACCTCACTAAATGAACAATAAAGGTACTAATAGCTACGCAATGGTAAAATAAGAAGCAAACGCAATCATATGAATGAAGCAAAATATTCACATAAATTGCTGAAGTTGAAAGATCATAGCTTTAGCTTCGGCGAAGAAACTTTTTATCATTTACGCAACACATAAAACTGATATTTTTTCTAAAGCTCGTCATTAATAACAGAATGAAATGTAATCCGTTGATGTTTATGAAAGCAGAGTTTGCGGATGTCTAGAGTTTACGAAAAAAAATTGCTAGGAAAGTGAAAGTAAACACCGGGAAGAGTGCTTTGCAGTCGACAACCAAATATAGCACCAACAATCCGCCTTCCGTTATAAACTTCGTAATGATTTCACAAAGGATGTTAATATTTAATTATTATAAAACGACGTTTAAGGCATATGCGCAAAGTAAATCTAGCAAGTATATTTTCAAAAGTAAACAGCACCTCCTAGAACACCTGTGCAGTCGAAATATAAAAGCGAACCGAAGAAAATTAAATGTCTAGATAGTGTACTTAAATGCTTCGACGACATTATAGAAACCTATGCGAGACACGGTTTCACTCATGTGAAAAACCCCTAAAGCTCTCCTTGCGTCAAAACTTGTGACGAAAACAAAACAACACGAGAGTTTGTTTGACTTTACTCGCTCATTAATTTACAATAAGGAAAATCAGTTCGTATAGAAGAGTATTTATTCTGCGAGTGAGATCTTAGAACTTAAGATTCTTAAGAGGGCAAGAGAGGGACTCTCGTATATCTGCATATCATGCGCCACAACAAAGTTGTTTGCTTTTTATTACGTATGTAATCTCTGCAATTGCAGTAGTGCCGATTACTGAGAGTACCGTTTACTTTATTTACACAAGTAGGACAAAAGGGAAAAGAATGAGTCGGCAATATTGGTATTGGTTTTAGGAAGATTTCTTTCGAGCATCAGCGACGTTAATTATTATCTTTAAGGATTAATTGGTTCTATTTAAGTGTATCGATTAATCCGTGTCCCTTGTGCGGCAGCGGTGGTTTTGTATTCACCTGTACAGGTGAAATTGGTTTCATGCCATGATTCAACTTCAACAGGCTTCTAATAATGACAACAATTAATTGAAACCTGAGAGGGAGCACAGTAAATATTGGAATATGCACTCTGTGAAGTGAGAGTGAATGTGAGAGGAGGACGTCGTCATCATAATCGTGTCGTCAATAAGTGTAACCAGAAAAGGAACAAAGGAACACCTTTTAATCAGTTGTCAGATAATCTTAAGTTGACCCAATCGTTCAATTTTAGATTCATACATATGCGTGGTAATTGCCATCATCACAATCACAGCATTCCATTATCTTAGATGAATTTGGTCTACCTACAGAATGTCAATGAAAAATTGAATTGTTCGAAGATTAGGCGTGGAACTTGTCATTTCTTATCTCATTTTCTAGTATTTTCAATACACACAGTCACACTCATCACGCACTGACGACCTATGGTGGTGTTAGGAGCTTTGATATAATTCCTTGATAAGTGATCCATTGAATATCGATTTTGGAGTGAATTGGACTGACGTGAATGTCACATAACGAGTAGACCTGAGCAGTCGATTGTTTAAAGTTGAAGTAGTTGGCCTGACATTGAAGTACCTACTTATGTCTCATTTTACCCGGTCTCTACGATTACACCTACAAATCTGAAATATTTAATAGTTAAAATTACTCAAATTCCAAACCTAAAAACATTTAGGTCACACTATTAAATTCTGATCTACTGGACGATTGTACAATCTCTCTCGATGCAATGAGTGTGAACAAACTGAAATCTAATTACTTATGTCTGTCACAATCTGTATCTGGATTCACATTTTAATAACAATTCAGTTATTTGGTCACAGTTAGCAATATAGAAAGGAAATTAGAAAATTACACATCGCTATCAAGAGTTTAGAAAGACACTACACGTTCATTTTTTAATTAATGTAACGAAATGCATTTTGAAAATGGAATTTAAAAAAAATGCAAGTAACCAAATTTTCAGACTGTCAAGTGTTTGAAAGTTGAGAGTACAGAAATACCGCTATCAATTATCTGAATACATATAGTGGACATGAGAATGGAGCCAGTCTAAGCATAATTAAGTAATTGCATAGAAAAGTTATAAATGCACACTGAGAATTTTATTTTTATTCGATTCGCACAATTTTGAATGAACGATTGCTAGCTGACTCGAGGTCAGGGGATTGTCATTTCTTCATTTGTTGTCACTGTCAGCATTTTAGATTAACAAGCATTTAAATATTTAGCGGTAATTGCTTTTGAAATAACAATGAGGCGTCGGAGGTATGCCTCAACGAAGCAGCAGTCCTTACAAAGGAAAACTGAATAGTGAGTACAAAGACACTTGTTTTGGTACAAAAGCGAATTCATGGTCATAGCAAAATGTTCATCTGAAAGTGTCATCTTATACAGGATTGTTAGCAAAGCCTATATTTTCATTCAATAATTCCAGCCAATTGTATAACTTTGAGTAATTATGTATTTTATCATTGTCATGACACAAAACTGACAATACTTTGGACATGACAGAGAATACAAATTAAGAATTATAAGAGTGATAATAATTATTAATATTAGGTGTACGTAGTCCTCAGAGACCCCGTGGAAGTCAAATTCGCGAGCACAATTATTTTTGCTTTTATTAGCAATCACATCACATACATGCATATGTCTACATGTTTGTAGAATCAGAATGTGCTTGAGGCACAAATTTATAAAAAGATTTATTTTATTATTTGTTTCATTTCAACGATGGCTACTTGGCACTTGTTCCTTTGTACGTGCAAATATAAAGTCGTTGCTTGTAAAAATTTAACTGTAAAAGCCATAGTAAATTCATAATCAGGGCTTTAGTTGTGTTGCACGTCTTCGACTAAAATCATCAAGACTTATTAATTATAAGGTGTAATGCGGAGTATCGTAATGTCTGCAAAATTGAAGTAGGTTATTTATGCGTATGCCGCAGCTCGGTCAGAGTATGGAAAAGTGCAAGTACATTTGATTGCTCAATTTGACACATATAAAAGGAACGACGGTCCTGTCGTGGCGACAAGCAGTAATAAAGGCGGAGTTGAAAGAATTACTTTTGAAAAAATATGGTGACTTATCAACCAAAGGAGATGCGTACTATACCTTAAAACTTGTGAAAAACGTAGATGTAAACAAAAGACGAGTTTGAGTAAAAACGTTTAAAAACCAATGACGTACACACTGTACGGTACAGATGTACGAAAAGAATAATAGATATGAATACACTGAATGATTAAATGCCTATGTTATTAATTCAGCCGTGCTTGTGTTCACTTTCAACAGTTAAAAACATGAGACCTGCTAGAAGTTGCGACGTAATGGTTTCCAAAAGAGTTTTGTATTTTTGCTATTGTTTATTAGTCTCAGAAGATTCCACAATCTCAAAAATTCGTCCATCTTGCAAACTGAAATTAATTGGTTTCTCCACTGTAATGTCGTAAATTACAAACTAAAAAGCCACAATAAAAGATTTCGAGTGTCCTTCGAAATTTTGGTAACGATTAGTCATCAACCACAAAATTTCAAATCTTTGTGTCTGCATGCCTACGAATGATAGGCGTTGTTAAATGTAATCTACAGTGATTCAGAAGCAAAATCTGTCAATTAGTCTTAAGATTTTAGATTCTAAGATTACCATCAACTTGTTGTTCTATTCAATTTTGACAATCGCACTATAAATTTTTGGTCACCAAATCATCATTTCTTTAGCCACCTGTATTTGGTGTGCGATAACAAGCGTGATAAAAAGGCCGAGGAAGCAAAGTATTGTTCACTGTTGTTTTTTCAATCTTTCGCCAACAGAAATGTCACTGGTGTGTGCTAGAAACCCCAACCCTTCGTCTGCTTCAACACTGCTTTGAACCATTGTGGCTTGTACCTATATGGCCTGAAATTTTTTTCTTTTTTAACATTTTTTCCACTTATCGTAAAATCAATCAACCTGTCATGAGTTCAGGAGTCAGCAGTGACGCAATAAATTAAGCGTGTTTCTTATACGCGATGAAAGTTAAATAAGAATCAGTTGCGGGAAAAGTAAACCAGCAGGTTCTTATGGACAATTCGGGACAATCGACTAATTGCCACTGTCGTAATTAACATCATAAAACTAAAATAAGGGTAGGGTGGACAAAATCGACAGCATTAATAAAAGTAAAAGCACTCCACTTCACCTTAGGCAATCAATCGAGACTTTAATTTGTAATTGATGAAATATTTATGTTGAGAATGGTTACCACACATCAATGAAAGTAAGAATGTGCAAGTGACACCATTGAAAATGTCATTGCAACTGACCAGTCAAAAATAAGCAAGCCAATATTCGCCTTCGCCACCGAACTGTTCATTGTTCCACCCTAAAAAGGCTGAGAGTCAAGTGTCTTCCTTACGTGTACCCAAAATACCTTTTTGCTGATGTCCCCTTTCGAATAGCACATTGAAATTTGAAGATAAGTGATGAATGGCTTGTCTTTAGATTTGCAGAACTGCAATTTTTATATTGATCACACTATTCGAATCCGATCCTTTTACGGTAAATTCAGCAATCAGCAACCGCTGTTTTTGAGTTGTTACAACGGTTGCCACATTTTATTGCAGCAGTTCGCCATATTCTGCATAGGTACGTATTTACATATAATAAGGGCTATTACTCTTATTGTTCCCATGAACCTGTCTCACAAACCAATCAACTAGAAATAACGAGTTAGCGGTGGTGTACGTAACCAGCAATTATTATGTATTGTATATTATATTAGCCATAATTTCACTTCGCTTTTCAAAACATAGAATCTGCCATTTCTTAAAATACAGTTTCGGTGGTAATAAAATGGCATGAGGCTTGAATTATTGTTGTTAAGGAAGGGTTTCTCGAACGTAATTCAAAGTTACATAGTAAAATAAATACCTTCTAACTTCTACCGCTGCTCACCTACAACCATTAGATTACACATAAATACACATAATAATTGAAACTGCAAGGATTTCTTTAAAAATAAGTGCAGCCTAGCAATTGGCGTTCCAAACATGCAATAATGTTTCATTCAAAACAATCAAATGCAGGTAACTCCTTTAAACTTGCTTTGTTTGATGGTGCAGGTCAAAATGAGAAAGAGCTGTAGCAAAAAAAAATCCTTGCCATAAATACTTGTAAGGAGTTTTAAAAGTAAAAACAGCGCTAGAGACAACGAGGCGAAAAGTACAGCACATAATGAGCTGTTCAATTTCATCCGATGAAGGCCATACCTACATTGAAGAGTACTATAATTTTTATTCATTTTTAATATGAATATTATGCACACTTTAAAAAGGTGGGTAAAATTACAAGTTTCGATTTGTAGAAACAGAATGGCTGTTAAGCCCAGATGTAGAAAGATAGCCATAAAAACAGGTGCACCTTTCTCTATCCTCGGCCTTTAGCTGCCCAGTAAATATCTAAAAACAACGCATCACACCTGCTATTTCATATTGTCAAAGAGACTGGCGGTTACATCATGTTCTGTGACTTCGAAACCTGTGCCAGGCAGTGCATCAGAAAGATCACGAGGAAACGGTTGAAATGATGAGATTTTTGTTAGGCACAAGCCACAAGCTCATCCATTCATCCACATCTTGCTCAACAATCATTCACACGATCAGCATGAAAACCAGATTCCCAAAAAGAATTCTACCGATACACACCTGTCACTTCACCCTCGATTTCTTCAAGCCTCCATTTTAACTGTGCTACGGTCCGACCGTGGTCCGTGCATCAATTTTAAGATAACCCGACAGTACGAGTGCCAGTGGACGTCGCGTCGCTTCTTCAATAAAACACAGCACAATTATTACAGGGCTTCGTGCTTCATTCTTTCATTCAATTGTCAAAACAACGAGTCTGGCTTTTATTTAGAAACATTCTTGGATTCCTTGCTGTACTCACAATTCACGAACGCAACAACGAGAGCTCTCTCATTCTGCATTGACTCATTCACCTTTTAGATTATTACCGTTTTCTTAGGTCCTACTCAAACGTCGTGCGCTCCTCATCAACGGCGTTTACTCAAGTTTGACAACCACACGAAACGCACCTTCAGTTTTTTTTTGTCTAGAGCCGTATCATGTGCATAAATATTACTGCTTACTACAAGATAATCAACAGTTCTGATCAAACAATAGTAGTATTTTACTATAATTTTTTCTCCAAATCTCCCCATTATAGTTATTATGGTCGTGAGGTATTGCCTGCATTATTGGATGCACGTTGGAAATGCAAGAGTGCAGCATTGATTCACATTATTTTCTCAAGCAAGACAATAAAAACTATTATGAAGTCGGATCCAAAAGGGGAGACTTGAAAAGTCCCTTCGTCATACCTGACCTTTATCTCATTGCCATAATTATCTTTTATTATTTCGTCTACCCACATTTATTCTGCACATTTTGACTAAACGAATAAAATCAAACCTCATTTAATAAAGGATCAGACAGACAGACATCTTGTTCAATCAGATACTATTATTCATGGACGGAAAGTGCAATAATTGCATTTTTACTTTTTACACATTATATTTTGGCAATTGTTTATGCTCGCCTATTTACTCTTGCATCTACATATTCCCAAAATTCCGTCTTCCATGCTGGTCAGACTATGGTATGATATGAAAGTGCTCACCGTTCTGTACCACGGAAAGTTAAATACTACTAAAAGTAGCAACACTTTTGGTTCACTTAATTTTTCTATTCTGAATGTTAAGTGCAAAACATCAATGACACTCTTCAGTTTGTGTTGGTGGGAGCAATAAATGATTTAATTACATTCCACTGGGCATAGAAATCACTGACAATTGCTCACAAAATGTGAAGAGCACGCCGTTAAGAAACACATTGACAGCGATTTATAGCAATACAAATTAAAACATTTTACATATTGATTTGTATTTTTCCAAAAGAAAACTTTGCCATTGAATCAAAAATGACATTAGTTGTGGTGTATTGTGGTGAAGAATGTGTACAAAACTACCTGATAAGGAATTTTCACCTTGTCATCTTTTGTATAATGTGCACCGAAATTAAAACAACAAAACATGAGCCAGGTTGGCATCGTGAGTTTGTTTTAATATGATGTCTCATTGTTCACTTTTCTTTTCTTTAAGGCTATGTTGTTCATGATTCAGTTCAGTTTATTATTGCACACGTCAATCGGTCGGTACGATTGGTGACAAAAGATAATATGAGTATAAGTATTTTATATTATGATTTCTGTCTCGTCGGTGACAGGGACATTTAGCTGTCACAATACGAGTCGTTGTTGCAATAAATCGAGGGAAAGAAAAGAAGCAAATAGATGAACAAGATTTATGTAAAGTTGACTTTATAATTGTTGTGACTTGATTGATGCCTTCATAAAAGCGATAGAATAATGGGATGGAAACATTGATAAGAGAATAATCTCAACCCGATAGAAATCAATTGAGCTAACTGGTAGTAAAAACGCCTAAAACCTTTCTGTAGATTCTGACACAGTTTACGATTCATTTAAATCAGGTGGTGACACGAACCAAGTGAAATGAAAACAGGGTTAGACACTTTCTGTCTCATTGCATTGCAATTAGTTTTGAATATAATTTCCTTTGAACTAACTGCCATGTTTAAGGACGTACCTCGCATTTTCAAAGCCTCGTGTTTATGTCGATGTTTTGGCAGCTTGTAGCTTGCTTTCTTACAATTCCTACTTTGTTACCACATGCATCTTGTACCTGCTAACTTTGATCTTCTCGCTCTTCAATTCATTCATTCATTCAAGTTGAGCGTCGCTGCGTAGGACGAAAAATATGAAAAATAGAAAAGGGAATGTAATTATTGCGAAGATGACAAATTCAACGATATTGCGATACAACCAGATTTTTTATTGTATTAGAAGTTGTTACAGCATACATAATGTATACAATTGAAATAGAATAGCAGCATAAAAGGGTCAACTTGAAACACTAACTATCATATTTTTATTAAGTATTCCAAAAGGTCCAGTGATTATCACCGTTTAAAAAGCATCACCAAACCTGACTAGCCTTTAAAAAAATAATAACAATAATTGACCCTTGTCTATTGATGCCTGCGAATGTTTGTATATCTTTGCATGACGCTGTCTAATTGTAAATTACATTATTCTTCTCATCTCACGTCAGTGTGGATGCTCTATATATGGAGTGGCATTGCGGGCGTATAAAAATGTAGTCTTCCCAACGTCAACAATTGAGTCAAAGTTATTAAATAGAGTTGTTTCTTTTTTCTGTGTGTACTACGAATTATCAAAGTAATGAGCAATTAGATCAGCTCCTATATAAAATGCATTAGGTTGTCAAACCTTGTGTCATAAAATGAACACGTACAGACGTAGAGGAGAGTTGGATTGGAGGGAGCGAAGCAGGGCTGCAGCTTTTTATTTACTGGTTTCTTCTCCACCATTATTACAACGAAAGGAAAAGGAACAACAAGGATAATGGCATATGCCTAAAGAGAAATGAAGATTATCTCATATTATCTTTGCAATAAAAAAGTAAGTTGTTCTTCATTTGCGTAGATTAGTGGTAGGTAGCTCACAAAGATAAGCAACAAACATGACACAATGAACGCATAGCTAATGCAAGCAATCCACGCGGAATGAGGCAAGGTGCCGACGAGACGAAACTCGATGTAGCCATGCTTGTGTGAATAATTACATTATCGGCGGGGCAAGTAAACTTTGCTGTAACCGAGTATCAACAATAAAAGAATCAAAATTGGAAAAAACAAGTTGACATGTTACATGTCTCAAAAATACTTGTAGTCATATAGGAAGATAGCAGAATCTGACATGTGGAATTTAAAATTACACTCATGCAAAGTTGTAAAATCCACATAAAGAAGATCTTACAGACACCGCACGTTTCAAAATGGGATAAAATTAAACAAATCAAATTCTTCATTAAGTATATCAATATTGTCAATAGCAACGTTGATGTTTGCCAAATGGCTAGATAGCTTAGTAAACACAATTTTGATATGATTAGCAAATTTAATCAAACTTCTCGGTACCTAAAACGCATATCAATTTGTAGGCATAAGCGTGCATGCACTAGAAAATTTACTTTAACACTAGTACGCTTAAAACTCTCTTGATGTGTATCTTTTTTACGGATTTAACGCGAACCGCCTACCTTGGCATGTCTTTTTAGCTGGTAGTATCAGGTTTCATTTGGACGACCGGTATTCTAATTTCGTTTTCCTAGTTACTTTTTTTTGCACTTCTTTGACAAGGCAGGTACAGGGATAACGACCGGGTTATCAGTGTCATATCAGTGAAATTTTCTGCAATAAATCCTTAGCTCTGTTGCTTAGTTAAATGGTGCGACACATACATACATATATGCACGCATTTCAATTAGTTGTGTTGTGTTCCTAGTTTCTAACCACAGGCATTCTCAACTATTCTGACTCTAGATAGAAAATGGCGATAGGTTAGTCACGTGAGTGGCGACAATATCGTGTTGATGAAAAGAGACGGCGGCTCTTGCCGTCGTTGGCCATTAGGGTTCGACGAAATCGATATTATTTTAATGTAAATGAAGTATGAGGATAGACTGTCAAGCCACCAGCATAAGGTGTCGCTATCTCCAATACTCTGCAATTTGGCAAGCTAATGCGTGGTGTCAACTCATTTAAGAGTAATTTTAGTTTCTCAAAACTGCATTCTTTTCTTGATAAGCGGTAGCAGTGTGAATTTTCAGATAACGTGCATGTGGAACGAAAAGCGGAGAAAGTTTATTTTGCAGTACTGTAGTAATATAAAACTGCCGTCGGGCACCTACATTAATATTATCATACATCTGAGATTTCGCATGATTACTGCATAATTTACGCTACTGTTTTTCAAGAGTTCAAACCAAGCTATTATGACTTTAATTTGCATACCCAAAGGATACACCCGCCGTTACAACTTCATGTCACAAAGTTGTCACAGCATTATACGAAGCAAGCACATTGATGTCGTTAATTGTTAATATTTAAATAAAATTTTAGTGTAGGTTGTGTGCAAAGTTCAAAGTCAATCCTTAAACCCTAGTTCTCTGTGTAGTTACGTTACAACATTTAAATGAACCAATTCTATAGAATAATCAAAGATTTGGCGGACATTCATGTTGATTATGTAAACCAATTAATATTTATAAAATGTTCATTTGGCGTAAGTACACAGTGAAAACATATAAAAAATTATTGTTGCCAACAACTTTATTGTTTACAAATTTAGCCTAGAAATCAAATCATATTCATAATATCAAAATTTCAAACTTGAAATGTCACAAGATGAGACAGCTACTGTCAAATTGTATTCGAGCAAACAATTACTACATTTTCAGTGATACCTTCAGTAGCTCCAAATTTGTACCATAGATCAAATAGTCAAATCCAAGCATGAAAAGAACAAGATTTTTCATACAAGATTTCGTGACGTTATGGATGCAATTTAATTTAGAATGGTTGTTAATTAAAGCGACTAGTGAAATCAATTAAAGTGAGTGCATATACACACCATGCGTTGCTCAAGCATAAAATGCCATGTAATTTAAATTTATGAATTCTTAAATTAAATTGAATAACAGCATTCGTGCACTATATAGTAAATTGTTCGCAGTCAAAAAGTCACAACTTTGCTTTGACACTCGAGAGTAAGTTTGATGTTTTTAATTTCTTGCTCCGTCGGACCTTATCGAGGTGATATTTTGTGGTGAGCGGTCGCATTTAGTAACCTGCAATAAAATACTGTTGGAAGCTTCCTTTAATTTCTACGGACCATAGAGCAAAATTAAATTAAAATAGTTGCCGATGCCGACTGGTATCTCAAAAGGCGATATGCTAAGGAATTAGCTTTACGTCTTCTGATGCACTAATTTTCATTTCCCAAGTAAGGGCATCGTTAAAGCACGACCTAAATGATGACATTTGGTTCAGGTTACGCATTAAAATGGTTTCTTCAGGTATTCAAACCCTGATTTTAAATGAGATTATGTCTTCGGTATTATTCCATCTCAATTTCACATTCCCACCTTTGCAGCCATGTAAAGTATCCATTTACTAGCCGGAAGATTTAAACATTTCATACAAATGTGTTTTATTTCGCATCACTTTATTTCATCATCATCTTTAAATCCGTACTCGCACTCATTTTAAATCTTATGTATGACGTAACACACTTGACTTCCGCCTTTCAGTAAAAACGCCATTTCTATTATCTCTCAAAGGTATTAAGTTTCACTCCAGGGAAAATTGATTCTATACGCTAATTTTTAGAAACTCTTCCGCAATTAGTCATATTCATTATAGCATTTACAAAACTCCAATTAAACCAATTCGCCAATATACATATCTAGGTAGAATAACTGTAAACAGAGGTTTTGGCACACCAAAGTCTATATTTTTAATTTTTACAAAACGCGGCCAGCTTTAAGAGTTCCTTGGCCACGGTTTCAAATACCGGGTTTAATTGCATCCATTTAAAGATTCATCAGAAGAATAACGGTTATACTTCGAACATGTTTAATGTTTTTTCAATAAACTGATAATCGTGCCTTCACTGAACATTGTATTCGTACAAATAAGCACATTTAAGCTGTCCCAATTATTATTTTAAATATTTTACAAAATTTTCTTTCCGATGAATTTACCGAAAGATCTAACTGCCAACTACTAATTTACACTGTCCGCTGTCTGTCTATTTTTCTAAATTTAATTGTTGTGCTGGCAACAAGTTTTCATGGGACTACTCGAATGAAATTGGGCATTATATAGATCAGACATAAAATGGTCGCATGTGTGCAAAAGTAAGAGCGGTCCCTATGATGTTTTAAACGTCCTACCGCAGTTTTAGTTATAGCTTCAATGGGAATGCTTTAGAGATAATCATCCGTACGTCATTCACTTTAAATAACAATCGCTTTGCTACACAGTAGCCCTGTTCTAATGTTCTCTTCCTTTGTTCAATCCATCTCTTCTCGATTTTGCTAGTTTCGCTTAGCATTTTTATGTCATTGATTGAATTGAGGGTATTTACAACTGTAGTTGAGAGTAGTGTAGAGGAGAGTTGGGATGAAGTAACTGTATGATTTCATTATAAAAATCGTGACACCTTACAAATCATATTACAATATTAAACTTCAGCTATCCACATTAGGACGACGATTGTTGCGCAATCGTGTAATAGAATAAGCACAATAAACATGCTTTTTGCGGTTCAGCACGAAACCTGCTTTTAATTTGTAGAAAAGGACAAGTAAAACATGACTATGCGGCGCTGACTGAGTGATTCAAGACTCTTTGCTACGATTATGAACGATTGTGGGTAATTATGTTCGGTCGGTACAGAGATAATAAAAAACGTAAAGTAACAGAACCCTTTCTTTTATATTTGGAATGGAACATGCTAAAAAGAAAGTTGTAGCGTAGCTAGAGTCATTGGCCAAATATTTGTGTGCCTACTCCTTCTGCACCCGTTCATCTCTTCTGGCAAAACTAAACGCCGTTATATATCAAGTCATTACAAATGCATTTTGTCAAATATCTTTTTTGTAGCTTATAAACGTTTGAAACAATAGGCAAATTTTCCATTGATAGTTTAAGTTCTCGGAATGCACAGATAAATTAATTATGTAAAACTTATTCGCTCCTACTTACTACATCATCAATTCAATCGCTGACATCAAAACAAGGAAGGAAGGTCATTTTTGGTAATACAGAAAGCATCTTTGAGTCATTTTAGCCGCTCACATCAATCGACTTAAATGAACTCACTTCATTACGCAAAGTTGTGCACACGGTGTAAGCAGATCATTTTTTATAATTCATAATAATAATTAAGTCGACATGTCGTTACGTGCGGCACAAAGGGTTGGCTGGCGTACAAAATGATATCACTCATGACAAGCACTGCCATAAGAAGCAACTGAAAGCCCTTTTCATCACTGATGGAAAACTCCAACTCTTCCTTTTCTTGATCTCCATGTAACGAAAAGTAGGTTTTTCTCTGTCTGGTGAAGGTTAAATCATTATTGAACACAAAAGTCGAAGTGGCACCAGGCAACACTTACGGTGTGGATCAATTCAAAGATTAGCATGAGTTTGAATGAACCTGCATTCACCTCTTTTTGTGTGTGTTAATCTGAATATTATAAATAACCATTTTTTCTTGCCCAGTGTTGACGGTGATGGTGCATGCATCCCACGCGCTATCAATGTCCAAACGACAATCGCAATGCAATGTTTAAATTAATGCAGTCTCAGTAAATTTCCATATTTGACCTTGCTCTTGTCAAGTGGAACCGTGTATGTGTGCATAAATTACATAGTCGTCAATGGTGTTACTTTAATGATAAAGGAAAAGGACGTGAAGGTGTACGTAAGGCGGTAGAAAACAACAAAAGACATCTACTTAACAACTTCGAATTAATGCCGTGTCGTCTTACCTTATGTTTCCATTATTGGTAATCAATCGATTAAGAAAATTTAGGAGAAAAAATAATAACACATGGTCATGGATCTAGAGCGATACCTAGATCTCTCCAAACTAGAAATGCTAATGGAGTAGAAAATAATAACAAATCTAAATCACTACATCTATCTTTGTATGAAGAAATAGGCTCACAAATTTATTCTTCCGCAGCTCCGTTAGCAGGTGTTGTGGAATGTGAAAATGAAAATGAGGCTTCTGGAGTAGTCGAAATGTTAAGATATGCCCAATAGATAAAAACGAGTACCGAAGAAAAATGAAAGGACTGAAAAAAATGTCTCATCTTACCTCATGCGAAATCCTTTTGCTTTTTTGCCGTTGTGGTCCAGGCTTTACCGGTCTTAGCAGAGCCAAAGAATTCGTCTTTTGAATGAATCTAAATGACTCGCTTCGGTACACACGGTTGTCTTCATTTCTCCGGAAGACAAAGTCACACCACTTCCGTGGTAAAACGCTTGCTGCTGCTGTCAATTCATTTTTCCATTTTTGGATTTGCTGCTGACCACTAATGCCGCTATTTCCGTTGAGAGGTTCGCAGGCACGACGATTCCTGTTTGAATTTCTTGACACGGCCAGACGCACAGGATTGCAGGATGATTTGTCGTAGGTCGTGCTTAAGGTATCAAAGTCGTCGGCAGACGGTGATGGTGTGTTGTCGGGAATATTCGAAAAGCTGATTTGGGGATTTGAGCGGTATTGGAAGGCATTTCTTGGGCCAAGGAAAGTACCGTTGTTATTATTAAGTAATTTGAAGTCATCAAATGTCTCATCTATATTACAATAATTGGGTGGTGAGCCACGGTAGAAAGCGGCCGAGTGAGCAGGAACGATGGGATATTCGTGACTAACACATTGACTTGAGCTCACTTTCTTACTTTGTCTGCCTCCTTTCAAGTAAAGGTTACTGCTACTGCTTCGTACTGGATTCCAGTTCCCATGAATAAAGCTGGCATTATTTTTGGAAGCCATTTCATTAGCAATGCGAAACGCTATTCTCCAGCAATGGCATGTATTTTTGCAGTTAAGTACTTTTAAGTTGCTTAGAATTGTATAAACACATGTATACACGTTTTCACAGTCTTTTTAAATTGTAATTTCAGAGTTTTGCATTTAAATCAGGCTAAACCATGTAAACTAGATTTAGACAAGATGAATTTGAACATAAAATTGTATCAATAAGCAGGAATGCAATACTGTAATGATGCAAATGTTAATGATTAAGTTATCTCGAATTCGGACAGAAATAGAGAAATTTGCAAGGAATTAGGATAAATAAACTGCAAGATACTAAAGTGTATTGTCTACATACATCATAAAATCTATCTACCGTCTCTGCCGAGGTACATATATTACATAGTAGTTTTCCACTAGTCACAAGTAAATTAATATTTTTTGCTCATTCCCACGGTTGCATTTTTTGTCTAGCGTGGAGCAGATCACAGGGCATAATTTAATGAAAAGAAATCAGTGTATCATTTAAATAAGAAATGTTTTCGTCACTACCACTAAATGAGTTTGTTCTTATCTCTACTGACGTAAAGGGATATCTCAACGAGATGAAAATTGTTCATAAGCGGCTTCCTATGTTTTAGGCACTTTGAAAAAAGTATGCAAATTCCGCTTGAGGCACCGCGATCTTCATTGTTCAATATTCGCATTTCACATTTTGTATATGATAATCAAAAGAAGTTTGGTTATCCCTATCGGGATGACAAAGTTTAAAAATGTATATTGTGTAGTAACAATTTAAGGTAGATTTACAAAGAAAAACGTCAAAATAAGTGTTCAACTGGTATCAGTAAACTGGATGTATAAATCATAATTGCATCGCACGCCTGCCAAAATAATCATAATCTTTTATCTACAGAATGTATTGCAGCAACGGTAACGACATTGAAAAGTATTTCTTTGAGTTTTTCATTTTTCTAAAGCCAGCGACCCTGCCTGACTACTTGTTTAGAAGGTGTTGAAATGATAAGCTAACAGAAACTAGGAATCAGAAGTTCGCGAGATTATCAGTGCATATAAACAGAAGGGCACACTACTGGTCACTGCCAACACCCAATCGACTTTTTATCGATGAACTAAATTGCTTTGACAAACTATATGAAAGGACGTCGCGTCGACAGAAAGGGAAAACTCGCATCGTTATCGTAGTTAGAAGACCTAGTGTCAGTTTTTATAGAAAAATAGAATTTTCTAAACGATTTGCACACACACGCACATGCCAATGATCAGGTGCAGCAAAACTGTCCAATTTTAAAATTGACAGGCGGTACAGTTCAGCGTCTTCATTTAATTTTCAATGTTGAGCAATAAACATTTCGATTTTTTAAGAAAAACCACAACTGACCGGTAAAAGCAATTTAGGGTTCAAATACTTTCATATTTTACCTGCAGTCGACAACAAAGCGCTGTACTGTAAAAATGTAATTTTTAAAGTTTATGCTATGAGGTAGAAATAGAAATAACTAGCGTTTAAGCTCTCTACACTCAATGCAAGAGAAATTCACTTTTCATAACCGACCAAATGACAGTTTTCAATTGCGGAATGTAATGACAAAAAAAGAAGAATCACTTCTTATACACAAAAAATATGTGAAAACGTGGTCGACAAGATTTTACTGTCATATTTTAACAAATTGGACGCTCCCGCTGTTGATTGCACTAATGTCATGTAGAGTACACTGAACAAATGGTGAATCTTCGCTGATGACATTTAAATACTGTCATCATGTCAAGTAGTTCAAAACCACAGAGAGGCGGTTATTGCCATGTATAAAAACCGGTGCAGAGGTAAAAATTATTTTATTGTTATGTGAAAATTCAATTTGTTTCGAATGAAAGTATGAAAATCGTGCACGGTCAACTCCACAATATTTGTAAATAACAAAGAGTGAAAATCACTCAACAGGGCGAAATTTGAGTCAATTGAGCTTAAGCTAATCCTTGAAAAAAGTTTAGTCTTGCGTGAATCTAAATTTAAACTGACTGACCGAATTGGCCATACAATCTACAGTTCTATTTTGGTTCTGTCACTTTAGAACATAATATAACGATTCGATTATAACTGTCACTTAAGTATTCGATAATTTTTCGCCAGCTTAGAAGTAACTGTAACTGCATTCCTGCATTTTTAATGTTCTCTCTCTCTCTCTAACCGCTGAAAAGTTTGAGCTAAGCAGTTTTAATGGAATGATAACGAATTCTTGAGCAGGTAACTAGAAGTTGGAGTTGGTACAATTCAACAAACATTTCCTAGCCTTCCAACTTTTCAAACTGTTACTCCTAAGGAGTAAACCAGGGAATCGTTGATCGCTTCAAAATTAAAATGCAAAATGCAGGCAGTGGCAGGTGCGTCTTGAGAAGCATTGTTATTATGAATCTCGCCATGAATGAGTAAGAGTCACTCTCTGAAGCTGCTTCAGTCGGTTGAGTAATACGTCGACGTAACAAAGGAGAATGATGATGATCGGGTATGCCCTCGTGAAGTTTAGCTAGAAACGGTCGCGTCGTCATATAGGCGATTGCAAACCAATGCTCTTCGTTGCGCCTCTAGTCAACGACTGACCATTGAATCCCGTTCGTAAGATGTTAAACGCGTAAAAAAGTTGCTTTCCATTTCTTAACTTCATTACCTTTTTTATCGTTTGTGTGACAGGTGTACCTAAATGAATAGTAGTAAGTAATCGTTATATTATGAACACACACATGCCAACATGCGAATGCTAAACTGAGCGGCCTCTCAACAACACCAGAAACATTTCTGTTATTTGCAATAAAAATCAGAATGAAAAGATGGATAGTGAGTGATCATGACAATGTTGTATTATGAGTGCCAAATGAAATCGAGAGTAAAGAAAGACCAGTTAATGACCAATGTAAGTACATAATACCCGTTCACAGGTATCGCATTATGTAAATGAACCTAATTGAAAAAAAAAGAAGTTAATTAAGCATTAATAACTTTTTGAGCGAATTAGACATTACACAAACCGCTTTTTTATTTTTGCCAGTTCGGCATTGCTTGTTTCCGCCTCAAAATCCAACTAGTTTCAGAATATTCCATTTCACTGAACCCAATCTTTTTAACCAGCACCAGCGCCAATGTACCAATAAGAACAAAAACCATGACTGTACATGAGCTAAAAGATTCGATGAAAAATTATTCGTCCTTTAGAATCGTATTAGCTAATGTGCAAGTGTGGGTGTTTGTGGTATGTATTGTACCTGCCATTCGATAACGTGAGAACGCTCACACTTTGTTAGAATTTCTATCAGCCATACCATGATTCATAATATAATGATCATCATCGGGGTTTTAAACTATGTATGAAATATTCTTCCTGCGACTTCGTGGAATTACCAATCGATTTCGTAAGCTCCAAGCAAGCTAAGAACGCTCACACTTTGTTAGAATTTCTATCAGCCATACCATGATTCATAATATAATGATCATCATCGGGGTTTTAAACTATGTATGAAAAATTCTTCCTGCGACTTCGTGGAATTACCAATCGATTTCGTAAGCTCCAAGCAAGCTCAGCATACATTGTTCCAGTTCACCGAGATTCGAGATTGAACATTGTGCAGGTTTATGCAAGAATAAAAAATCACGACCAAAAGATGTCCAAGTAACGATATTTTGCGTATTTTATTTTGTACGTTCGCAGAGGTTAAAAATGTTACCAATTGAATGTATCCGTTACAGCTATTTGTGTGAGCATTACAAAAATTCCTGAATGTTATTATACGTACACTCGGTATAATTTACGTATATTGTGGTGTGTATATCATTAAAACAATTATAAACTAACGTTAAATAAATTAACTATCATCACGTACCCGAATCTAAGCTAATTCTGACTTAACTATGTAACACTAGACTATTTTGTAGTCGTGGCGTATTAAACATAACAGAGTAAATGATACAATTTTCGATGTTAGAAATATTTGATATTTACAGTACCAGCATTACTTTCAACTAATACTTTGATAAATTGTCTGTGAAGATAGTCTGAATCTTGTACAGCTTCAGATAACGACGGTGTTTAAATGCGTTTAATTGAGACAGTCGCCCGTTACGGTAGCTGCAATTAAATACCAGTTTAAAACTGTCTGCGCTCCAAAAAATTTACAATTTATGCGTACTCCTGATTCCAATTACCTACGTATCCCATTCTTGCAAAAAAGTGTGTACTGTATTTCATTTGTCTGGTAGGGTTAAGACTTCAAAATTTTCTGACGTACATAATTACACAAATTATCAGTCGCTTGTTTCAGGGTCGATCGTCTTTTTAATCTTTAGTGCCACTTTTGCATAGTGAGTTCATCAAAGGAAATGTAGCCACAATCATTAAACTATTTATGACTTCATTGTAAAAAATAGAGACAGTTACGTTCCTAGAAAGGACTAACTTCACTAGAAAATGAATCAAAATGCTAAAATTAATATAAAATTAAATAGTTCAATATCTAACTAGTAAATGCACTCAGATTTTTACGCCTAAGGGTTGGTTTATTGTTGATGCGATGCATATTATTGGTGCATTCTTTGCCCTTGCACCGTGAGAATAGAAATATTTAATTAAAATGATCGGCCAAAATTAATTTTTAAAAATAAATTCAAAAAACAGTAGTCAATCCTCAATTACTGCATGACGCCATTGACAATACTGAGAAATATATAATGACTTAAGGAGTTTGCTTTTAATAATGAGTTAAAATAAAGCACTATTATGCCATTTCAAAAAGCTCTCGGTAATCTTATGAACAAAGCTAAAGGGTATGAGATAAATGATGAAAATCCACCCAACTGATTTCATGTTGCCTCACACATCAGAATTTGAATTTTCCCGACGTGCTACTAACTCCAGGATAAACGAAACCAACTACACATTATAATGTGTAAATAGACAAAAATACGCACTTACCACCACAATTGAGCTAATCTAACGAATGAAAGTTCTACGCCCACTAAGGATTTTTGAAGTTTCTCATCGGTGAATAATTAAATAGATAATCGATCTGTATTGAGAATTTTGGAATAAGGCCGCAAAAATCCTCACTGTTTATCCTCAGTGCTTCGTAAATGCACTATTCTTTCAATTTGTCGACCACCGAACATTAAGTAGCTGAAAGAATTTGAGCATTTCATCGCACAAACTGACAGAATCTATGTACGCGTAGCTGAAATTACAATAAGTGTACGTTGAGAATTCAACTGACAGATCTAATTGTAAATGGTTTATCAACGATACAAAACTTTGCAATAGTTTCATATTTTGTACCACCTTTTTTATCTTTGAGTTGTTGGGTTGGAGGAGTAATTCCACACTGCTTGCCTGTGCCATTGCCAATAGTAATAGCCTCTCTAAAGCGCTTTTAAACGACTAATCTCTACTCTATTTATTGTGCGTCCCCGGCACTGTTGAAATGGGCAACAAAACAAACACCAAGGACCTTCCATTCTTCAGCAAGATCCGCTACTCTTTGTTACTCTCCAAAAGGCGAACCCGAAGTTGAGCAATGTCATCATCATCGAAACCCAGGCTGTTGTCCCCCATAACAGACTGGAAGTTAAAATCCGCCTGAAAGTCACAACAAGAATTAAATGTAGACCGTGTAGTAAAACGGACACAAACAATGAAAATATCGTAAAAATAAATTAATACTGTGTCTGTTAAGGGCTCGTCAGATGATTGAGATGTCGGAGGAAGTCCTTCATTACCGGTAAATAAACCACCCATGAAAAGATCAGAAGAATCCTGGAATAACAGTTAATGCATAAGTTAGTTGTAATTATTCATTGAGGAGAACAGCTTCAATCAACAATTTGCTTCTACTAAAATCGCTTACTATATTTTCATCATTCCAATTTGTGTCCATTGATGGCGATGGGAAAGGGCCCATTCTTTGTTGCTTCTTTGGGGGTGTATCCAATAAACTCGTTTCTCTTCCCACTTTCCTGTTGTCGTCTAGCAAACCTGACAATAACCGGATTTTTAAATACAATATAAAAAATTCTATGTGAACTTCACATATTGTGAAGTACATTACTATGACTAGAGTACTCTGGATTTGCATAAATAAACGGGTACGAATGAATAAAAGAGAATCTACCTCCAAGGCTCATACTAGAATTGGAACATTCTAAATCTTCCAGACGCAAATCACTGGCAATAAATCTTGTGGACTCTGGAATTGATATGTCCATGAATGATGACAAAGAGAGATTGTCCAGTGATTCTTCAAATCCAGAACCGGAACGACTCGACATGGGTAAACATGGATCCGTCCCGGATTTTGACGTTGGGCTCTTTTCTTTCGAGGAAGAGGAAATGACTGAATCTTTTGATCCACCACTCTTCGCATGTGAAGTGGAAGTAGCACCGCTGACAGAAATTGTGTCTCTTGGTATCAAATTAGAAGGGACTGTTGTGACAGTAACAACGGAAGAAGAGGAATTTGCCGACACGGCTATCCCTGGAGCAACTGAAGTAATAGTTACTGAAGTTAACACTCCGGCCGTGGTTTGTGCCATATCAACGTCTGATGAAGTTGGCAGGGTTGCTACCACTGGAGTATCCGTTGACACTGGAACGACGCTTAAGCCTGTCGCCACAACAGGAGGTATTGTAATAAGAGTTGCCATCGTGGCAGATTTTATCATTGACTCGTCCAACTTAGGAAGCAAAGGTAGCATTCGCGGAATTATAACTCGTTGTTTCCAAGCTGGTCGCCGCCCGATTCTTCTATTTCCTTTTGGCAGGTCCAAGAAAGGTTTCGGCACGGTGACTTTCGTCGAGCTGTCTTCACTTGAACTTCGATCTTCATTATTGTTATTCGCTTTAGCCAGTGGAGGTAAATCAGCCGGGCGTCTAAACTTTCCATCCTGAGTATTTGAGGGTAACGAAGAGGATCCGGATTCTGTTGTAGAACTGCACGGTTTGGGTTGAATTGGTTTAAACGTCGGTGACGACTCAGTTGCTAAACCGGGGTACATTAGTGGTTCAGTCAGTAAAACTGGCGTTGTAGTAGCTACTGATGCTAATGTGGTGGAGTGACACCCTGATAAAGAGGTTTGTACATCTGTAAGGCTACAGCTTGTCAAAGCAACAGATCTGATTATGGCTGTTGATGTCGCTGGTATAATTGTGGCCTGAACGTTTGAACTAACTCTTCTAAAACCGCTATCAATAACGCTTGAGCTATTGGATGTTACTGGTGTGATATCAATGATACCAGACGGAGAAGCAGCGGACACTTTTGTAGAACACATATTAATGGAAGAATTTGATGTTGTATCCGGCACATTTGTCACAATTTCTATACTTACAGTATTTTGAGGGTTTGGAGGTTCATCAACCATAATAACTGTCTCCGCGTCTGACGTGACGGTAGTGCTTTTCATTTCTTGGTTGTCATTACTTGTTACCGGACTTGGGTCTGTCCTTACACTTTCACTTTTGTTCAAAAAATTTGTATTTGGTGAGTTCTCAGTGGTCGCAGAAGGAATTGCAGCATGCAAGGTTATTTTATTTTCATCGCCGGAATCACAAATCGGTTGCTGGAATACTCGATGTGGAGTCTCATATTGTGGAGATTCACAATTTTCCTTAGCACCGCCTGAAGAAACCAAGCATTCGCCTTCGTTGCTGATGGGAGACTCTAATTTAGTGCTGCATTTCGAACAAACAGGTGGAACATTATTTAGAAGCGTTGAGGTTGCAGTAACAATAGTTTTAGCTCGATTGGTTTTTCTTTTCTTTAGTTGTCTGGCAACACCAACTAACTTCTCCACGAGATTACGCGATCTTTCCTCTCTCAATTTGTCTTCCTCGCTCTTGTCCCACACGTACTCAAAACAAAGTCTATCGGATTTTCCCAGCTATAAAATACAATACGTGGAAAATATTACAATACCTTTTTTTTTGTCATAATGTAAACATAAAAATTTTGTTTTATAATTGTTACCATCAGGTATATTTCCCCGAGTGTTATGTTAGCTGCTTCCTCGACATTCCATCCTCTTGCAAGTGTTTCGGGATCCAAAAACTGGCACTTAACCTCGCCTTCAGTATCAATTACTTTTTTGCCTTCACATGTACACATCTTATCTTGTTTGTCATTGTCGTCACTTTCCACTGACTTACACACAATACACGTCGATGGCCTGTCATCCTTATTGTCACTGATGGGAAGTCCGTAAATGATTACATTATCTTGCATCCCTGGTTCTAAACATTCATCGTCACCAGAATTTTCATCGCATTCTGTTGGAGACGGCATATTTTCGTCAAATGCGTAGTCTGTTTCCCCAGGGTCTGTTTCCGCAGCTGCATTTGCATTTTCTTCATGAACACTCCAAAGTGCATTATTATCCGGAAACCCGTTTGAATTTTCTTGATCACCATAATATTCAGATCTAAAATTTCCACAAGGCGGTTTATCTCTTCGAAGAGTTATTCGAAACTGATTTTCTGGAACAGGCTCATATCCATCAGCGTCGCTGACGTCACCTTCGGTGGCTAAATAGTCGGACTCGCGTTGATTGTTATTCCCTAAGCATATGCCAGAATCCAGCTCTCCGTGCTTTGGTTTCCTTTTAAATTTTTTTGAGACTAAAACTGAAGAATGCTGACCTTCTTGCGACAAGCAGTTTTGCACGTAAGAACTAAGACTTATTTTGGTTGCACTAGTTACTTCCGAAAATTTAAATGTTGGAACGCTGAGATCACGGTTTTCGACAGGAATAAATCTTAATCGAGTTCGAGGTTTACCAAAAACAGTTAGTGAGAATTCCTCTTTCTGAAAATAAAAAACAGGTTTTTAAGCACAACTTGGATATTTCATACCAATCACCTATTTTTTTTGGATTAAATCAAATTACGTACCAAACGACTTTGGTCAGTTTTCCATCTTTCTTCAAAATAAGCGATAAGGGATGACAAAGTACGCTGCAGCGGTACAAAAACTTTTACTCGTGGATTGTGGGAGACACGTTGCACAGATGCCCAAGTATTACCGTCGTGCGGTATGAGCTCCACGCATAATTTACAAGGAACCCGTATGTGATCCACATCATCTACTCGATTTAATTTCTTTAAAGCTCTGCACACTGGTGTTTTTATTCTAAACGTCTTCCCCCTAACTTTTATCGTTGTGGTTCCTCTCTCCACGAGCTCTGATAGCTTGACAGCTGTTTTTAGATTCAAAACTCGTTGCTTCTTTCTAAGTTCGCCGTAATTAATAAGCCCATACAACTCTTGGTACGCCTTTTTCATGTCTACAAAATTACATCAAAAAGAGGAAAGTTTGCAATTGACAGACAACAAAATAAATACAAATTAAACATTTGACATTTTATAGGGAAAGTAATCTTCGAACCTTTCGGAAAAGTTAGATATTTAGAGATCTTATTCCATGTCCGGTAGTAAAAATGGCGAACTTGATCTTTGTTTTTCGGAACTGTCTGCGAACAGGAGCCTTTACTCCGTGGTTTCAGTTTAGAAGCCAAGTAGTTTTGAATAGCATCAAAATCCTTTCCCGACTCGTTGAGTGCTTCAAAGAATAACTGTTTATCCTCCTGACTCCACAATTCCCACGTTCTTTTCTTCTTCTTTTCTCCAGATAGATTGAGTGGTTGGGATATAAACGTGGATTCACACGGATAAATGTCCGCATTCTCTTCACCCAATGGGACTTTGGCGACACTCGTGCTCTGACAAGGCATTGGTACTGCAACCGTCGTGGTGGAATCTGCAACCATTTGCTTACTCGGAGACGACTCTCGACGTAGTTTTTCTTGTTTCTCCTGCACTCTTGCGCTATACCGAATTCCTAAATTTAAACAGAACAAATACCGTCAACAGTTTAAATAATTGACATGACTTTCATCATGAGAAGAATCATCATCAAGCAGCGAGATTTTACCATTAACAATATTTCCCTTATGTGCACCCAGGGACTCCACGTCCATTTCTTCCTGGCTGTCGCCATCGTCGCTGTAACATTTAATTACAAATTAATGACATAATTCTATCATAAAGCTAAACACACAATGGAATATAAAAAGCGCATAAATTTAAGAAACGAAGCAATGAAACAAAGAGTGCTCGGCACACCTCTTTTTGGCACCGTCATCATACTTTGAAAAACTGCCACTGCGTTTTTGCTTTCCCATTCTCTTCAGTAGCTACACCACTTAAGTAAAGGTCATTATAGCCTAATCCTCCAACTTTTAAACCTATTCCCGCAAACCATTCTACTTCCATATCGGTGAGGCTTAAGCCTTTGTTCACCGACCACAACCAATCTAACTGGCGATTCTATTTTCCGCAACTAAAACTGACAAGCTTCTTTGTTATCCTTTCCCCTTTCTCTCGCACAGTGCGAGAGTCGCACTCACAATTTATTACTGTGTGCAACACTACAATTAAATTTCACTAGCACAACTTGAAACTCGAAACCAAAGATGAAGGAGAGAAAGACTTATCTACTTTACACTCGGGCAACAAATAGTGAAATAACACCGATTGCAATTACCGTGCAGCCACTACATCACTAGCAAAGTAAAAAGAAAGTAAGTTATTTTACACAAAAGAAAAGAGAAGGAATCAATAGATTAATCAGAGTTGAGCGTGAGGCGGAAAGACATCAATCTTTCACTTACCACAAATCTCTGAACATCATCTTCACCAAGACTGAGTATGGGGTGAGCAGAACGGAAGCTCTGAAATGGAACCCTGTGTCAACCTTTTCACGGTGTCATCTTTGCAAATCTCCTCCGTTTTCATTAAACCATGTTCTAGCAAGCAAATTAAGCCATTAACTAACGACACCTTGACCTTGACAGAAAAGTCAACAACTTCAACCGAATTAACCATTGAATTTAACAGCTAGAAAGGGAGTGTTGACTTAAAGATGATCGAAATGTCGACTGTTCTCAGCCGTTGTCACCATCAGAACCTAATTCGAATGGAACCACCGAACCTATTAAAGTCAACTTAATCTAACCCTTTGTTATTCAAATCTCACTCTGGTGCAGAATTAACGAGAATTTTTAACTACCCCGAATTCCTTGTTGCTGTCAGCAGTTAAATTAGTCACGTTGTTGCTACAAATAACAAAAGGAAAGGCTGATGCTTTAATTACGTACAAATATGTTATGCCTAGAGAAAAACTGGTCGAGGGAGATTCGAGGGAATGTTTATTTTTTGCACATCTCCAAACTGTAGTATCAAAGTGGCTCCTGCTGCTGATGATGGTGTGCCGTCTGTTGTGATCTATTATTGTTGTTACTACTCTCACCTTGTGCGTACTACCAAACCAAAACATTGTCAGAAGTGAGGCATCTCGGAGAGGATAAGCATTCGAAGCATTGTGGAAGAAACCCACCATGAAGCAAAAGTCAGCTCTAGTTCCCTTCTCTCGTCATTCACTGCTCCCAGCTCCCCATCTCTTCTAATCTCTACCTCTCTCTGACTGAAGCTCAAGTACTCATCCGTTTTTGTTGGTATAAAAATGAAAAATGAAACCACAAACCACTAGAATGATGTTGGGATTTGAGATGAATACGAACATACTCACCACTCACCAGTTATAAATTCCAATTTCACTTTAAATTCTATTGTTTAATTCAGGCACAGGCAGGAGCGGCTGAGAAGAGGCCAAAAAGTGGTCATCAGCTTCAGCTCACTCAGCACCACCACCAGCACCTCTGTCCTTTCTGGAAACAGTTCCCTTCGAAATTCACTAATAAAAACTGTAGAAAATTCTGGCTCACCAGAGAAAATAGGGATAATTCATATGAATGGGACATCGTGATACAAAACGTGGATGGTTAATACGACGCGACGTTGAGGAATGCGAAATATTTGTGCATCACAAATTGTGATTATATAATGGTACAATATAGCATTCTCATTCTCAGTATTAGATTTAGTAAGAGTGTTCCAAATCTACGTCTGAGTCTTCTAATTCTGTATTTACGATAAAATGGCTCCTTCTACGTCTTAAGACGATTTAATTTTCTTCTACTCACTCACACACTTACAATAAAAATTAGTTTGTTTTGTACCCTCCTCGCTTCCACTAGCTCTATCTCGGTGTTAGCAACACTCTCATGGCATTAATCGTATGTTTATTTTCTAAGGAAATGAAAGGCTATTAAAACGGATTAATATGATTCCACTCCGCTCATATTTAACTACATATTCAATTTTTCCAACCTTCTTACAAACAACCGCTTTGTTACCTAAGCATGAGTATGTGACAAGTACATAATAGCATAGCAATAGCATATAATTGCTGTTCACCCCTGATCTGTGTTTTAGACGACTGCACACAAGTCTTCGAGATTTGCTACAGAAATATTTTACAACATTATAATAAATAATGAATAATGACATAAAAAAATGTCATAATATTTTACACTTTTAACTTTTACAAAGCACTCGTATTCACTAAGTCATTAAGTTTTGCTACAATTTTTTGGCGTCTTTGGCTGTAGATTAAATTAATCCCTATACCAAATCCATTAATTTTTAGCTAAGCGCCTTCAGAGGTCTTTAGTCTTTATGACTTGTCTGGGTTCCGATTTTCTTTGTTTGTTCAATCAAAATGGCCGTTGTATGACTCACCATTACCAGTAGATGAGATGCGCCAATTCTTTTATTACTCCCTTCTCCACTACTTCACTAAAATTAAAATAATAATTACGACCTAGTCCGTACTTGTTTTCATGTCAGACATATAGGAACAATCTGGAAATAAAACCTTATGAACATGAACTAGGGAATCGATTTTGAAATCGAAGTGAAAGTCATTGATTTTAAATTTCGAGTCAGTCGCACTAGACACAATCGCATTGCATAGGATTGAAGAACATGTCATGTCACCAGTAGTTATTGGCTAAGCTAACACAATGCTTGTTGATTTGAAATATTCGAATTAATTTTGCCGATTTCTCTTTTCGGACTGTGTCCTACTTCAATAGAATAATATAATGTCTAAAATAAACAGTAAATGTTCATACTTACTGATTTTTCTTTCTCTTTCGCTGGCACAAGGGCGGCGTCTCCCCAACGGATATGGGCTTTGCCTCGATTGCTGTCCGGGGCTGGCCCACTAACCTCCGTTTCCTTGACTTCCGACCCATCTATACGGATTCAATTCGAATCCAGATCAGAATAAGTTTATGTCTGCCAAACCGCCATTTTTCTTAATCTTGAATTTTGAACTTTGAACTGATTCTTTCTTAACTCCGCCTTCTTACGTTTCTTCATTTAAGATTTAACTAATATAATAATGAGAAACCCAACTAAAAATGATAATATGAGAAAAGCACAAAGAAAAACTAAGTACCGTAAATAGCACGCAGTCGCAGAAAAACGTTGCATCTCCCGTGAATTTCGGAGTTCGACTGGAAGCTGGAAGTCTGGATTCCAGACTCTGGAAGTCTATCAAGATCAACCAAGCCAGAACAGCAACCACCGAGCTTGAGCTTGAGCATTTCGATCTTTGTTCACTCACTCCATCCATCCAGCCAGGGATAGAAATTCAAATGGGCAGAAGCCGCCATTCCACTGGGGATATTTGAGATTGATTCTCAGCGTCTCATCAGCTCAACACTAAAAAGAGGCAGAAATGAGATTTTTACTAAACAAGATCATCTTTTCACTTGCCATTGCATAGCATTGATAGCAAGCAAGCTGACGTGGCATTGGATTGGTTGGTGCACGGTGCCCACTTGTACTGCAATGCAAATTGCCATCTCATTAGAACATTCCTGCCCGTGTTTTGGCTCCGTCTGTCTCTGATTGTATTGTGGAGCAAGTGCAACCAATTTTGATTCGTTCGTGGTGGGTGCTATGTTGGTGTGGTGCAGCTGCTGCTGATGCTCTGTTCAGTTTATGTTTTGCCTTGCCTACGAAACTTCGAGCGAATGAGCGAGCGAAAGAACAAGTGACATAATTTAGTGAAGTGAGGCAATAAAAATTGCGTACACACAACACATTTTAAGAGCAACGAGACTAGAAAAATGTAAAAATGTAAAAAGGAACGTCATTCACTCATTCAACTTCAACCAAGTCAACTGATGTCGATGTCGTCGACGAATAGGAAGGAAAAAAGGAGAGTGCAGTAACACGGACAGCGAAAGCAGGATTTAAAAATATTGAATAATTACAATCAGCTTTCGCAGGCATTGTAAACATTCTAATTAAATTGTATTCCGGTCAGTTTTACTACAGCTTTCTCAGGTGTAATTAGGTTTCATTAAGTAAACACGTCGACAGTACAGACGGAGACAGTGCCTGGTTCATACGTTTCCTTTTCGTTGCCCATATGCACATTTTCCAATTGTACAAGGATTTAACATTTAAGTGAGTCATTTGTCAGATTTAATTGTTTAAATTGTTGTAAATCGATCTATGAGGACCACATCTAATTTGCTTGAACATTGTTTCGGGAAATTTGGCGGTTGAGATTTTGGTTTTTATTTATTTATTCCACGCCTCATTTCTTTTTACTCCATTGGATTTTGTGCTTTGGGAATGTGCCATTATAAATTAATTAAGGTGACGTAAAATAATTACCCGTTTAACCTTAATTAAGTCGTTATATATTAAACCATCAAGTGAAGTCATTTTAAACATATTGGTTAAAGAGAGAAGTCGGCAGATCAGATTCACATTTAGTTTTAGTTGCGTAATAATTAATTACCGAAATATTTTCATCCACTAAAGTATTAAAGAGCAGGTTAATAAGGAATAATTTATTATCTAAACCTACATAACTTAATTTACGTGGTCTTACAGATAATCTGAACCGTGTTTTGTGTAGTTTGACATTCAGGGATTGTGTTTTTGAGTAACTGAACTAAAATGTCAGAAGAAGGCCCCAACAATAAAGCAGAAATTCAAGATATATTTCGGCGCCTGCGACAGACACCTGCCAATCGGGTAAGAAAAACACTGAACGAGTTGGTGCAATAGTTAATCACGGTCGTGTAGTTTTAATTGAGCAGTAACTAAAATTCTTTAATGTTGAAAGGAAATAACGTGTGTTATTTATTAACTAGTTTTATTATTTATCTAATATTAGTAAACGTATTTCTTGTTGCAGACGTGTTTTGATTGCGGCGCAAAGGCACCAACTTGGTCCAGCGTGACCTATGGAGTGTTCATTTGTATTGACTGCTCTGCAGTCCACAGGTCACTCGGAGTTCATCTCTCATTCGTAAGGTCTACTCAACTGGACTTGAACTGGACTTGGACACAACTTCGGAGTATGCAACTGGGTGGAAACGCAAATGCTGTAATGCGGTTTCAAATTACTTAACAAAAGTTAAATACCTTTCTTAATAGTGACAAATTTTAACCGTGCATTTTGTACTTACAGCAAGCCTTTTTTAGCCAACATCATTGTTCAACAACTGACGCGCAACAGAAGTATAATTCCAGAGCCGCACAGCTCTACCGGGAAAAATTAAGTCAGTTGGTTGCTAAACACAACAAACTCCACGGATACAAGGTTAGAAAATTATAATTCAGCCAGTACTGATTACTGTTACTGTTTGGATTAGTCGGACATTGTAACCCTATGCAAAAACAATAAATTCGTGTTTTTTCGTAGATTGTGTTTGAATCAGACGAGCCTAGTGAAGTGAGCACTGAAAAGGACTTTTTCGAAGACATGAAAAATGTACAAGATAATGTTCAAGATTTGATGATAGATAGTCAAGCATGTCTTGTAGATCTGAAGGTAATTATAATTTGTTTAGTTAGGCCGGAAGCCGGGACTTATCTAAATGATTACAGAACTAAGCAGTGATTCCTGTGAATATTTTAGAATAAAAACGGTGCTTCGAACAAGGAGCAGGGACCAGGTCCAAGTGTGGAGGGGATCACAAGTCCTACGGGATCTGCTGGCCCAAGGAAATCAACGATTGGAGCTAAGCGACCAGCAAACAAGGTAAAACACATTTAGATTGAGCACTCAGCTATTTTCAGATGGATGATATGAAAAAGCTTATCCACATTATCTTTGCTCTTTTGTACAGTTGGGGGCAAAAAAGGTGGGACTGGGTGCCCAGAAAGTGAAAGCGGATTTCACTGCCATTCAGAAGGAAGCAGAAATGATGGATGAAATGAAGGAACAAAAGGAGACACAGGCAAAGGTCGATGCAAGTAAGAGGGCCGAGGACGAAGAACGCCAGGTATTTCATTTTAACGTTTGAATCTGATTGATCGAATTTGAATGACAGATTAGAAGAGAGTTGAAAATTGAGAAAAAAAATTATGTTTTGAATTGGTTCATATTTAGCAAGCCACTATGAGTCTTACATATCAGGAGATTAGCAAGCAGCAAAAGAAACGAGCCGAGCTTCTAAAATCTGCAGATCCAAAGAAGGCGGAGCAAGTGGAGCGCCTTGGTATGGGTGTTGGCGTTAGAGCGTAAGTCGTATTAAATTTTTTCACACAACAATAACCGTTACGAAGTCGATGGTAGTTTTCAATGAAAGTCTGACAGGCCATTTAACAATGGATTTATATCACTGTTTCAGCGGAGTCAGCCATTCCGTTTTGTCAGAGATGCACGTAATCGAACAGGAGAATCCTTCTTCGTCGTCAAGCAGCAAATCAAAAAGCAAGTATGATTCATTCTTTGATGACTACGAAATTGTAGAGACATCTAACGAACGCGGTTCCTCCTTCTTGTCTGGTTTGGATAGGTAGGGAAAGACGTAATTTATAGATTTTGGAAATTGTAATATTGCTATAAATGGAATATCGAGTTTTATATTATGTAATGATTGTTACACTACAGTTTTTCCAAAAGCTCGGATTTCGATTTTGATCGTCCGTCAAAGCCAAAAGTTGAAGAGGACGAATTTTTAGCTGCACTTAATTCCACAAGTCGTCCAAAGACCAAGGAGCCAGCCAGTTCTTCTGCCAGTATCGGAAACGAAGCGCAAAAAAAATTTGGTAACGCCAAAGCTATTTCTTCAGACCAAATGTTCGGAGATTCCAGAGACGGTGACGTAAGCAAAGCAATTAAAAAACTGTAGCTCTTTAACTCCACGATTTTGTAAATGTGAAGTTGTGAAATATTGATAAAAAACGGTGTTTTTGTATTCAGTATGAGCGACGCAGCAATTTATCCCGGTTTGAGGGAAAGTCGTCTATTTCGTCATCTGAATACTTCGGTTCAAACGACCCACGAGCTATGGGTGATCCTGGCACTTTACAAGCCTTGCAGGTAAAGTTTGCAGGGTAAATAGGGTTTATATGTAGGGTTTATAGGGTTTTATATGGGTTTGCAGGGTTTATAAGTATTTAAATTGTATTTACATGTAACTATAGTTAAAATGGATCTTGATATGCTTTTCAGAATGTTGATTTAGATGATGTGAAAGAATCATTCCGCCAAGGAGTAAACAAAGTTGCCGGAAAATTGGGGACATTAGCAAATGGAATGATGAGTTCGTTGCAAGAGAAATATGGTTATTGATGAAGTTTTAATTAATTAAGTAATTACTGTTTTAAAAGAAATATTTCATGTTACTTAAGGTATATCTCGAAAAATTGCTACAATCGAAAAAGATAACTTACAATAATCATAAATGTAATGAAACTTGCCTTGAAAATTCGCGCTGCTGAAATAATTTAAATGAGTACAGTGAAGGTTTCTGGAATTTTATTTTATGAATTAATTTATATGAAGATGGTGGTGTACAAGTAACTAGGCTAGGCTAAAATGTTGTTCTAAAGCATTTAATAGGTTTTTGAGACAAGGTTAATTTTATAAATGTTATAATGTTATTTTACTCTTGTACTCTCGAAGAATTCGGCGAACCCTTTTCCATCTGTCTGACACTACACATAAGGTAGAGGTTTGGAACCCAATGCAAACCAAAACCACATTTTTCTACCATTTAGTGACAGTTATTATAACGCTAGGGAACGTCTGTGTCTAAATTTTTAAGTTTAATGAGTCTTTCAAATTTTCTGTAAGATTCAAACAACATTGCAACAATTTATTTACAAGTAGTAGAAAAGTATTGAATCCTATAAATTGTAATATTGTTTTCAAACTTGAATGTGTGTCTCTTTCGAAATTAAGCTGATTGAAGTTTCTACCATTTGTCAGTATGCATGGAAGTCTTAAAAATAATGAATAAATAATGCAGATGCATGAAGCGTCTTGGGTAATAAAGAGGTATTTAGAGAACGCATAATATTGATTGTTTCAGATAAACTGTTTGTTTTCGACTCGGAAAACGTTAAGCATAAAAAGTAATTAAATAATTGAATCGGTGCAACCCATATAAAATGTTTAAATATTTAAATACCGTGTGTGATTAATTTAGTGCAGGCTACGCACTTCTACTTTAGTAGGATATAATTTTACGTTTTATAGTTTATTTGCGACAAATATTTGTAATAAATTAATACATACATTTTCTGTAAGCATCAGATTTGTCTATGACACCAGTATCATTTTAACTCATCTTCCATACTTTATCATCGCTATTGCATGCTGCATATTTATACACACTACTCCATTTTACGCATACATTTGTTAAATATTTGCCATGTTTACGCCCTCCGTCCATACCAGAAAATCGAGCCACATTTTCTCGGTGTCACATTCCAGTGGAAGTGGATGCTCCCTTGCCCTGATTCTTATTATTTCAGACTATAAAATCCTAGCTGCAAAGTTCAATTTTCATTTGAAGTTGTACGCTTTTCATTCATGCAACAAAAGAAACATGGACAGACACTATGAAAAATTATTAGGCTCTCCTTACTAATCTGACTTTTAACGACTACAATTTGTATTTTTAATATTGTACATGGAAGGAACATTGTGTAATACTTGAGGTTAATAACCCCAGGCTATCCAGGTGAGGTGAACTCTGATGTCTGTTTTAGGCAGGTCACGTGCGTTGTTGGGGAGAATTGTTCGATGGCTCCCTTCTCCATCCAATAAAACGGTCATGTACAGGTAGCTATGCTACAGCAGCACAGAGAGTACGCAAGCCTACATCTAGAGTCTAGATTCTAGACAGGATAATATTGTACGACGTGGGTTGCAATGCTACAAATCGCACCTAGCTCAGCGCCGCATGGCTACATGTGAAAAGAGTTCGAATCACGCTTATGTTTTAGTGTGCACGCCGTCGCCGTGGCGCAGCTCTCAATTTCACATCAGAGACGTAATACATAGAATGGATGGGATTACGCTACGCAAGAAATCCACGTCTATGAGCTATTGCTACGAATCCATTCGAACGGTCGGCATTTACGGCGTGGCCATCCGTCTGACGGATGGACGTGGTGAGTGAAAAAACGAGCCACCAGCCACCTCTTTCTCATTCTCTAGAACGAGAACTCTTTGCTATTTTCAAGCTTCAACAGATCAATGTGAAGATCCCGTGCCGTGCCTAATACACCCTTCATTATTACCCATTTATTAATTTATTTGATTTATTTAAGTTGTTTTGTTACATTATTCAGAGAAACATGGCCGAGTCCAGCATTGTCACTGACTGTTCGGAAGTTGCATCACCTCCAATTCTCAAATTTCCCGAAGGATATTCTGAAGAAGACTGTTGTGATATTGATGATTGGCAGGAGCAGATATTGGTGGGGGATGAAAATGAGCATCCACGCTTTGAATGTCCCTTTAAGAAAGAGGCGCTTCAGCTTCAACGGAAAATTGCAACACTCCAAAATGATTGTAAACCCAATCCCCAATTGGAGAGAGAGGTAGGCCCATTAAAATTTAAGTTTTATCCACAACTGCAACATCGTTGCCTTTTGGTGTTAGTGAATTTAGTCACAGATTAGCATTGCGCATTGTGCAGAAAAGGTGGTTGGTTAAATGTAGTAGTAGTATTTTGAAAATTACTGGCAGCCGAGTTTTGTATCCAGCTTCTTTATTTTTCAGAAGGAGCAGTTGCGAATGCAAGTAAAGGTACTGAGGGATACCGTTGGGCGTAATCACAAGCAATTAAGTGCAGAAAAGGAGTTTCTCCTTGTCGAAAATCAGGTAAAGAGGGGAGTGAGCGATCGACTTTGTCTCTTTTTTCTCTGTTTTCTTGTTCCATTATGATATATGCGACTTTGATTTAAAACATTTCTTTTATTTCTTATGCCTAATCCCACCACTATGTTAAACTGCAGCTTTTGAAAACGGCTATCGAAGAATCTCAAAAGGAGGGGAAGTGGAAATATGACTACTACCTTTCTCCGATTGAAAATGTACCCTTAACGTACATCCAGTTGAAGCAAGCGGTATGCCAAAAACAGTATTTGATGATCAATCTCTTAAAGTACCCATCGTCAACAATATGCATGATATTTGAATTATTTTTAATTAACTTGTTTATAATAGTTGAATAAATCTCATGAAAGATTGATTGAAGTGCGTCACTTGTACGCTCAGGCGGAGGAAAAATCACACACTTTGGAGGTACATATTAATCGCTTAGAAGAGGAAAGCTCAGTCTTTTTAGATAGAATGCTGAAAATAAGGGAGCTGTACGGACAGAAACTGAGAAGCTTGCCAGGGTTCGACGAAGTGCTGGAAATCGACCTGGATGACTTTCGAACGTTCTATCTGAAACGGATGGATGCATTGACTGATATTGTAAAGTATATCAAAGATAATGAGCTCCTTGAAGCTGACTCACTCATTCCGGTAATGACTTTTCAGCAAATTCTATCGTGTTATGTAATTTGTGAAAGTAAAACAAAGTCAGTCGCGTGGAGATTAAACTAAAGATGCTGTCTGGTTTGCAATTCAGATTACGTTTAATACATAATAGTAAACTGAAACCGATTAATAACTTGTGATATTTGTTAAATACATTTAGCTGGAATTGAATGTGGGGAATTTCGTTGATTTCGGGAACACTCTTAAAACAATAATTTCCAAAAGCTTGATGATGGATGAGCTGCTGAACAGCTTTGCTAAGAAACTTGACTTGTACGATGAGAAGATCCTGAAAGTCTATGACGAGTTGTATGTAAACTTAAAGAGGTATCCCGTTCCTGAGGTCGAGCAGACGGATAAGAAGCTGCAAATTAAAGTTACGGAAGAAAATTTCTCCACTACGAATATTGTTAACGTTCGTGTAATTGAAACACTGACGCAGGTAAGTTCGCATATTATTATGAATCCTATCCGTTCATCTCAGGTGTTGTTAGGTTCACTTTTAATCATCTAATAATAAATTCTCTGTTTACTCGTGATTCAGAAACTGAGAATTTACAAACAATTTATGTTCAAATTGCGCCTGAAACTGGAGGACGTCAAGGGGGTATTAAAACGTCGTCAGGAGTTTCAACCAGATTTATCTAATGTTTCGGTGTCTGATTCCGTGAATTTCAAATTATGCTCAAAATGTCACAAAAATGAGCCTGACCCCGATTTTGCCACCAGGGAACTGATCGGTTCATTGGATTTAGTTGAGTTTGGAGATTCGCTGAGAGATGTAGAACGCCAGATCAAAGAAATCAACATTGAAACAACATTGAACAATGAAAATCTTGATGGGAATAAGTGCAAAACGGAGGAGGAGGGTGATTGAAAAGTATTATGTCAGATGTACTTCCTTAAATGTAAGCATTTTATTTCAATATATCGAATAAATAACGAAAACATCACTAAAACATTTGAAGAATTCAGACGAATCACATATTGACAATCGCTTAGAATTTCTGAAATAAAAAGATAACGCTTCGAAAGGCAGTTCTGCATAGCAACAACAGTGAATATTCGTTCAAAAGCAGGAAAAAACAGTGTTGTATCGCTACATTTACAAAAATATTTAACGAACGACGCATGGTTTTGTTTACCTATACATTGATTCACAGAAAGAAATCAGAAATCAATAATATAATGTATATTTAATGAATTGAACTTATTTATAATAGAAATTATCGCTGCTGAATTTGCGGACCTTTTACAAGAAACGGTTGTGATTCAGTAAATTATTAGGAAATACTTTACACTTGAAATAACAGTATTGTGTTATTATTAGTGGTGACTAATACGATGAGTGCATACAGTCGTAATGGGTTCTTAAAATTAGGAGCACCCATTTCACTTTCAGACCAAAAAAAAATCTAACAAAATACACATTCGGAGAATCACTCAACTTCTACAGATAAGTACACACGATAGCAGAGCTATAAAATTGTAACTTTAACACTACTGTTTAGCGAAAAGCACAAAGAAAATTTTATAAATTTAAAACTAACGGAAGCTAAAAGAGATACAATATTGGTTAGTGAAAATAATTATAATTACGATAATATAATAATCGAAATAATATTTCAATAAACAACTAAATGACTTGGTACTTATATCAGACGGACATCTGTGACAAAACTGCACAGCAATGTTTAAAATATGTTTCAGGGAGTCGCGATTTTTGTTTGGTAGGATTTTTTATGAATCATTTGATGAGTAATTTGAAGGGAAGATAATGATGATTACTTTCTCCTACTATACGCTGTGCTAACTCATATTATTTTACATGGCTTGATTGCTGTACGATTTTTGGATTTACACAATGGATATTTTTGGAATCATTGCAACAATACTGCAGGGAAAAGCAGCATGTTGCAGCAGAACATAATGCCTGTTTTAAATTATTCGAAGAGAAACGCCTGTCAACAAATGTCTTTAGAAACGTAGCACCGTTGGTTCCAAGCCACTTTCACCGGTGTTCCTATATTTTACATTTAAACTACTACTGTACTCGTCTGTCCAAATGTCCTTCACAGTGAGAAAACCGAATGTGATGTCCTCCAAAGTAGAGATCAAAAATGGTTTACATGTAACTCTCAGTTTTCAGGATTATAATCTAGCATTTACAATATAATTTGTATGAAATCGCCAGCAATAATTACCCCTCTTGTAATTGAAGTTTTCTCGTACTGCTAGTCAAATCAATATTTTTCACTAAGCTGGAGCGGCAAAGTAAACTGTACTGACTAAGTAAATTTAAAGTAGGAAAATACAATTCGATAATTAACGTAATATGTAAATATACCGTACAAGTCTCGTTTCGAAGAAAAATTAATTCACACAAGTCATTATTCTGAATTTACACAAGCATTGAAAAGATGCTTTTTAGCATTGCTCTGTTTCCAAAGACATGCTACATACGTAATTGGTACTCTCCCAAAAACATCGATGCTTGACAAGTGTACAATCATAATGTAGGCTTAATACGCCTTTTTCTCAACTCTGAACTTTCACGTCGCTACGTTTGGGGATAAAGGCAACCCTGTGCTCAAAGCGTCCTTTAATGCTCCAAGTTGTTCTTCGCCTAATTTGATTTTATCATCTATTTCCCGAGCATCAATAATCAGTTTAGCTTTCATCTTCACAAAGTGGTCATAATCGGCGTACTCTTCAGCTGTCAGGTACTTCTGCAAGAAACTAGAAACTTGAGCGCTTCGTCGATCAATATTTTCCTTTAGTATTTTAGCTTCGTCAAGTTGCTCCCGAAGTTTGTCACGTTTACTTTCCAGGATTTTCTGTAACAAAATGAGATAATCAATTAGTAACATTTAGTAAACACGTAGTCAGTTTTCACTCAATGTGATTATTGTGATTTATCATCTAACCTTTTCTTGAGGATTTGGAGGATCCGAAAGACCCATTAAAGCATTTTCGGCTCTGGCGAGTCTTCCAGAGATGCCCAGAAGCAAACTGGTAATTTTTTCTATTTCCTCCACATGCAACTTGAACTTGTCAAATTCGTTGCGTTTCGCAGATTGCTTGACTCGCTCCACAACCATCTGACCCAGTTGTTCATTTGATTGAATCTCTTCACGAAGTGCAAGTTGCTCGGTTCGAAGAATTTCCAGTTTGCGACTGATGCGTGACACCAGTTCTTCCTGCAAATCCATGCAAAATAAGAATTAACGAATTAGAACCTCAAAATTTCAAATTCGTAGTAGGATTTTTAAGATTACAGGATAAAATGAATCAAACCTTTTGTTTATCTAAATCTTCGCTGCTATCAGTGCCATTGATGGGGTCCTTCTTGATATCGTTATTGTACTGTGTCAAAAACTTGGCCTTGCTCTCTGATGTCGTGAAGTAAGCAGAATCCGCAGGTAACGGTGCGTGGCCATTGCATCTGTAAAATGGAGAATAAATTGTCATTAATTCCTCTGATCTAACTAACATAAACAAACGCTATAAAAATGGAATTAAGAAAAACATCTCCATGAGAAGAACTTGAGAGTAAAATTACATAAATAAGCAAACAAAGCACGCTGTTTTACATATTATCAGTGTACATAATTATTTAAACGGTCGGAGCGCAGCTTACTTTGTATCCACATAAACTAGCCATTCACTTGACGAACGTCGCATGCTTTAATTGGACATCCTAACCTAGATTATATATGCGAATGCATTTACGAAGCTAACGACGGAAAACTTGTAAATAGTATCTGTGGGGTACTTTGATTAATTTATTAATTCTAATCACTGTAATAAATCAAACTCTTATCCGATTAAAGGCGTTTTCCCTACTCATAAGATATTTATGTATACATTCTGATAGAATTGTGTACCCAAAAAAAACTAAAACCGTCAAGTATCAATTTTTCCCATGTCTTAACGCTGAGGAAGTGAGGAATAAACTGATAGCTAAAAAAGTGTTACACTGGAAGGAACGCTGAGCGAGGGTAAACAATCGACATAAATCGATCGTTGCTAACAGATACCGGAAGATCATTGGAACAACAAATAAAAAACAGTAATTTGATAAAGGGTGATAGAAGACATTAATGCATATGTAAAGTGGGCCAGAGTTTGGATAGCACCCTATGGATGCACGCGTCGTTTGAGGTGCTTTCCCTGCAACCACAACAACAGTTGTCAAAACAAAGCACCCAACAAGTGACTGTCGCACATCTCAGCTCCCCTTTGTTTAGAGTGCCGAATCTCTCCTGCTAGAACGATGCTTCATTCAATGTCAACAGTGCTCTTCATACGCCCACAACTACTCAGCTAGCATCTTACCACTTCAAATCCTTAATGGTCAGAAACTACATAGCCCACATTCTAATTAAAAGTTGTAAGTTGCAAACTATTTGCTACAGCGTGCATTTGTAAAAAGCGATAATAAATATAGCAAACTATTTATAGTAGGCCTCTTCCTCTTTGAAAATGTTAAAACTAACCTTCGATAAGATCCAGGCGGTGAGGGCTTTTTGGCCTTTTGTTCTTCGTTTGCATTCTCTTGCGGATCGTTTGCAGCAACAACGGAAGTACTGCCTGGCGTAGTGGAGGATGTACCCTTTGTCTCACTGCCGTTGTGACTATTGTGGTCTGCATTCATTTTGGAAGCTTTGTTGTCAGATACAACTGTTTCCACGTAGCTAGAAACTTGGTTAGTCTTTTGGTTTTGACTTGGGAATTCTTCTGAGGAGTTGGCATTCTCTGCTTCAGTAGTTGCAAGTTCAGCGGTAGCGCACATGCTTTGGGACCCCCTTCTGTCCATTGTCTCGGGTTGAAGTTTCAGTTCCAAGTGGAACAAACCTTCCATGTAATCCGCTGTTGTTTTGTGATCAGGTAATGGCACTGTTGCAACACAGAAATAATTGTACATCATAAATAAATTAATTAGATAAAGGTAGAGAGCAAAAAGAGGGGGAAATTACCGAGTAAGGTTTGGAGTTTATCCCCTTGTGGTAGCAGCTTGGCTATATCCCTTGATAGTTCTTCACATTCTAGCTCCTCTTGTGTCTTTTGACGCCCAGTGTAGAAAGAGGCAGTAGAATTGGAAGCATTGCTTACTGATGACGGGTCCTTTCCTTTATTGATTGGACACTCCTCAGAGCTCGTAACGTCAGAGTCAGTTGAAAAGGAATACAATGCAAACCCTGCTGGTGCGAGTCCATTTTCAGTACGACGGTTCACGTCTCTTTGAGTAGACTGTTCGCAGTTTACTCGGAGACTGACTTCGGATTTCTTAAGGAAAGTGGTTTCAGTCGAATACTGCTGAGGATTCAGACTTAGGCGGCAACCTCGGGGCTCCTTCTCATACTTTTCATGTTGAAGGGGCGGAACAATCACAGACGGTAAAGCAGAATTAGAAAAGTTAGCAGTGCTATTTCGGGAGCATTCTTGGTCGCCATGCTCGTTTTTCCTGTTCTCCAGTGAATGACAAATTGCATCTCGGAAATATTTCTCATCCTTTTCAATGTCAGAATTCACTGCTCCAGTGTTGGTGGTAGGTTCATGTGCTAGTGACTGCATTTGTCGGCCGCATCTGTCGTTATCACAAGATCCAGAGGATGGAGATGACGCCATTTGAACTCCATCATTTCGCATGGAAATGTGACAAAACTTCTCAAAAGAGTTCTCCACTCCATTGCTGCTCGATATTGCGTTTGAGCCTCGAAGCGGAGCGACTTGGGCCACAGGGGGAGGAATCGTTGACTGAGTGGCTCCTGTTTTGTTATTGAAAATATTACTGTCACAACTGATACTCCTATAGAAAAGAGGCTGAGATGAAGGGGGTTGCGGACTTCCACTTGTGGAAGGCGTCGATGACGATGTTGGTGACGAAGCTCCTTTTGCGAGTTCGTTTGATGTGAATATCACAGTTGTGCTTGGAGGTCGAATATTGTGAAACTTTTCCCATGCTGCAATCAAAAAAAAATGCTTTATTCACTAAATGGATTTTTAAAATTTCAATGTAATGAGAAGGTTAGACTGTTATCCTGTAGATAATTATTCCTTTCTTATCCATTACCGACCGCACTATCTATATGCTCATTTCCTTCGTCCATTTTTGTTGCTTTGTCTTATACCCATTTAATATCATAGCAGTATTTTAAACTTGTACTGAGTGAAAAAAATATTCTCAACGTATTATTGAAATTGTACGATGTGATATCCGCCCTACAGCTCCCGAAATGTTTACGAGAAAATGAACGACACAAAGACTAATGTAGGTAACTCTTTAAATTCGCCTGTACATATAATATTTTTCACAGTTTAAATAACAGCTTATTGTTTCCCAATCAACTTATTTTCGTCAATGACATAATTGCAAACAATATATATATTATATAAACGTCAGCGTCAGACAATGACAAGAAGATGAACTAGGCTTCTTATAAACTATGAATAACTTTCGCATGTTGAATTTTCGAGAACCTTTCGCAGTTTTAATTTCACTTACTTTGGTATAATATTTCGAGGACACAGACGTGTGGTCCATGAAAATTAGTCAAATAGTTAAGCTATTTGTTAAATTTGTGCGAGCAAACATCTCACATCCAAGATAGGCCAAGTTAAAAAGAAACTACGCCCAGTAGAGTTATAGCAGCAGACTACGCATACCTAAATTTATCACTGAATGTAAAGTGCTTAGCTTACACATCAAAAATATTTAAATGCAATAAAGTAATAATATTGTTGATAAATAAAGCTTACACAAATTTATATACCTATGCCAAATCTTATTTCATGTACAATTGTACATTTATTATGTACTTGTGGATTCACGCATTCATTCATTTTGCAACAGAGTCATTCAATAAAGTGAATGAATTCATTCCACCACATCCCAATTCAAAATCGCAGTTATCATTATGAACAATAAGTGACCGACAATGTGCCTCGAATAAGTGCGAGCTCAGCTTGTAAACTCACGGTAGTTTTCGTTTTCGTCAAAGCGCAAGTAAAAATATACCCATAAGGAGCTTTAAAAGCAGAACGACTCTCAGAATTACAATAAGGCTGTCATTTTTTCAATTATATCACTGACTGACAAAGCAATTTTCGAACAAAACAATAACACACCATTGTCAGCGAAACTTCATTGCAAAAGTGTGCGAATTAAATTAGAATCTGCGCTCCTTTTAACGATCAACGGAATTCAATACATTTAGGTACATTTATAAACATTGTGTACTTGTTCTTGATACACATTTGTGATAACCTACATGACGTTAAAACGTCATATTTATCTTGAACAATTATTCGTCTTTGTTTGCCACGACATCAATTTAAATTTAAAGTTGATGTAGGGTGATGGACGTGTATTATAAAAACCTATCCACATGACTTGATCGTCAAAATATCCATAAATCTTGATCCTAAGAAATTCAAGATTAAGTATTTGCTCAAGAAGTTGCCACAATTATGAAAACCGTCCACTCACCCTATGCATGGCTGCACTGGACGGGCGTTGCGAATATGAATTTGCTAATTATAATACAATCGATAGAGAAACTGTCAACAAACAAGTCAGGCCCCAAGCAGCCAGCTTATGAAATCCAATTATCGTGGTCATTCTATATCAGACGGGCTTATCCATGTAAGACTTGTAATCTTCGTAGTTTCATGGGCAACTAATTTAATTTTAATAATCTTTTGTGTTCACTCTCAGATAATGAAACAGTTGAAGAAAGCTTTCTTATTGGAGGATTACGATGACTACATTATCCTCTCTCTCGTCAAATCCAATCCACGAAAGCATGCAATTATGAGTTTCGACAGAATTAAAGAAAACAGTTTTAACACTTACTATTCATATAAAGTCTACAAAAAGCCACGTCAAGGTCGTTACCACTTAACCTTGCATATTCGTTTTTTCAGCGTACGTGTACGAAAGACTGACATGCATATTTGAGCGCATGGTTCTTCTTGGCAAAGTAAATCACACACGACGCTCCACTAGCGATGACGAAATGCCGTGATAAGCAACTATTCTAGGGCCAACAACTATTACAATTTTGTTTACAATTCAGTGCTTATGAGATGTTTGAAATAGTGCGTCAAGCGTCATTCACAATGATATCAGACGTATTCATGCAATGAATGTAAAAACTGAACAATGTCTGTTGAAAAATAATGATTACAGTAGTAGGACCTAGGGCAAATGAGAATTGGAAAGAGACAATAATCAATTGCAATGGAGGAACATGAAATGCATCACTGAAATGAAACGACCATTAAAAGTGTATATAAACTCGATGGTGGCTGGTTTATTCTTAACTGGCCTTCACTGATTGTAAGTACGTTAGTTGTCATTTTATTTACCCTGTAATCTTGATCTACGCAGAATCCTAATGACAATAACGCCTAACGTCAAATGGCCTACACCCTTCATAAAACACAGTTTCATACAGCATAAAAAACTTGTGTTGGTTCATTTATTTATTTCATTGTCGTGAGTACAAGCACCAAACGATTCGCAAAAGAAAAAAAGGATCGTTACGAAATTGAGAGGAACTTGACAAAGTGATTTTAATATTTCTCATCTAGCAAATCACATGAAACGTATTGTCTAAATAAATAATAAAATTGCATTCGTAATGCACAACCAAATCTCGATGATATCACGTAAATTTTGTTGAGTTCATATTTCTTTTTTATCACGAAAGTAATAAAAAGGTACATTACGTTTGCTAATAACCCTTTTACGTCGACAGTAATGACACGACATATTACCTTAAATGGTGAGATAATTTAATTCTAGCACGACAAGAGCAATTAAGTTGCAAATGCTAGTTTTTAAAGGCACACTTGACCACTGGCTGACAAGTATAAATAACTTTGCGCACACACTTTGCGTGCAATTGGAAAATCAATAAAACACATCTGCTAATAATTAATGTGTATTTATGTATAAATAATTAAAATGCATACGAATCACATAATTTCTGCACAAAATAAGTAATAATCAAAGGTCTGCTCGTTTTAAATTTCCATTTTCGGTTTTACCAATCAATCATTAAAACGTTTTCATAAGCAATCAAAATCTAAGTATCATAAACATGAGTTGCTGAAATGATGCATTCTCTTTGCTTGAAAGAAGAACTACGTATGACGGTGTAAATTAATAATGAATTATTCATGGCTTTATGAAGGAATCAGTACATACCGGATGGTGACAAGGTGGTATCTAGTTTCCCACTTGTTAAATTCGACACGGAGCGAGGAGTTCCCACCGCATCTGAAGCACCTGGCGTAACTGACTCCACTGACGACTTGCTCGGGGTGTTGTTGCCAAGTCCAGACGGCGAAAGGGTTCTGCGATAGCGTCCTTCATAGCCTAGAGTTCTCTCTTTCCGCTGGGCCATGTACGAATCCTTGTGCAGACAACTGCTCCTGTAATAAAAACAAGTGAAGACAAAAGTCAGACACGGTGAGTTTTTCCATTGGCAACAAAACATCCCATAAAGAAATTTGATTTCTTCATAACCGAATCGAATTTCATTTATAGGATTATTCATAATAATACTGTGACGCTAATGCAAGCTGGGTGGTGCTTCGATCCGTGTAAAAAACAATCCTGTCAATTTGGACATATCCCAACCCATGATGAAATTCATGACCAAACATGGACAAAGAAAACCCATTGATGATTAACTAATAACATGCCAGATCACGTTCTAATGATGATTCAAGGTCTCATGAAAAATATCACAGCCTGGAATTAATATATCTTATACATTTACAGTTAAAAAATTCACATGCACTAACTTAATAAGAAAATTACAGGTTAATTCAACTTCCAATAACTTTCTGCAACAAAACAATTTTTCTTTTGGGAGCGTCCTTTGAACTTTGTGAACCACGTTATATCGTTTAATCTGAGTAGTACAATATAAAACTAGCAAGAGTGATTATAAAAATTAATGACAATAAGTGTTTCCCGTTACAATTTCGTTTCGAATGAACCGAGAGACAGCAGCTCTAAGTAAACATGCATTGCTTAATCATGAATAATCTTTAAAATTCGCAAATTCGAAAGTTGTAGAAATTTCT
>VYYJ01000561.1:0-52608 GCA_021029165.1 Cyphoderus albinus
AAGTTTCTTTATCAAGAATCTTGATATCTTGATAACCAGCGGAAAATGTTTTTTATCAAGATTCTTGATAGGTTCTTGATAAGGGAGTCTTGCTACGTGAGGCCTAGTTGTGGGCATGCCATTGCTTAACTTTGTAATATTGACTTTTCTAATTACAGCCTTTCGACAAATTCAACTCTTAGAATTATGCTACTGTAGACTTATTTAGTTAGTAGATTGGTGGAATGAAGCTGTGTATCATGTCACCACTTGCTTTCAACTCATCCCACCACTCACATAGATTTTGTGCCACCTCCTCGTGAAATGTTTGGATAAGATTAGCCTCTTCAGACTGCTTCAGCCTCATCCGTAACGTAGTAGCTTACTTGAGGCTTTTCCTTCACACCTCGATTCAACTCAGACCCGGCTCTACTAAAGTAAATTAAATGTACACAAATTGGACGAAATTCTATATTTTCTTGCGTGGTGGTGAATGAGAAGGTGAAAGCACCCGTAATCTTCGTCTCCATACAATAGGAGATGACAGTCAGCGAAAATGTGTCAACATTGCATACATAGATTATATGAGTGTAAATGAAAACCGTGATGAGACGTATTTCTGAATGAACGTTAGGGAGAGTAATAATGCGGCAAGTTTGCGATGACGGTAATATCAAGTTGGTTGCACACCAGCTCGAACATCGTATCAACATTATGATCGCCGTCGACATTTTCACATCTTCATTATCACATCACATCCCGAACCACATTCCCTTTATTCTTTTGCTTCCGCTCAGCTCAACCTCCACAATTACGAAGGCACAAGCTTCAGACGGAATTAGCAGCGGCAAAGCAAGGCGGCAGCTGTTGATATTGGCAATGAAGATGATGCTGATGATTTTTGTTCGTCGTGTTCTTCTTCATTCACCACAAGTGGAGAATCACCGCACTTTTGTGTACCCACTCATCGTCAGGGATAAATGTTGACACAAGATGAGTTCCATCTTTGGCGTCGTTGCCGCTGCCGCTCCCGTGGAGAAAGGATGAATCATTAGACGATAAACGCCGCTCTTCCACTTTCCCTTTCTCACTAACCTACCCACCTACAAAATAGTACTTTGTACTTTCTCCGATGTATAATACAGAGATGTTTCCAAAAATAATCTTTCTCAGTGATTTTCTCTTGTGCTTGTCAAAATTCAAGTTCAAAGTTCATAAGAGAAATTTGACTATGTACCCTGTCATTTTGATGGAGTGGCAACTTCGAATGGAAAATTACTTTGCTATTGCCGCCGAGTTGACTCCATTGAGTGCTTTGGCGAGGTAACAGAGTTCACATAAATTTATGTGTAAGAGCTTTCGCCCACATGTAGCACTCTAATTTAGATATGAATAGCGCTTTAATGAAGAGAGCTTTTCCAGTAAAGAAATTAATGGGCGACAAACATTTTATTTGTCGCTACAATTTTTAATTACAACTATCAACCACTCATCACATCATCCACAGCCACATCTACACACAGCATGATCACATCCTGGAATGTAGGTGTGTTTGTACGACGATGGAAGACAGTAATAAAAGGGTAATAAAAGGATGAAGTGGTTCAAATCAGAGTAACTCACTTAATTCAACTCAACACAACTCAGCTCGTAATCCAAATTAATGGGTAATTCACCAGCTTTCCTAGTCAGCAAGATCAGAACATTGGTATTGGTAATGGTAATCATCAGAAATACTAGAAAGAGATGAACATGGGAACAACAGTGATGGTTAATGAAACAGGCGTCGTTTTCCTGAAAAACGGTGACGAATGCAATGAAAGGAAAATAATGAATTCCCCTTTGGTTTCGTTCGGTCTCATGGTTGACAAAGGAAAGAGAAAAGAGAGGAGAGTAAAGTGTGTGGATAGTAAAGTGATAGTATTAAAGTGAGTCATCGGGATAGCAGTTAAATAAAATCTGAGCAAGTGGGACATAAAAATTTATGAAAAAAACTGGTCGACGATGGGTGTGAGAAAGAGAGCAGATGAGAATGTTTATCCGGTCGGCTTGAAGCTGTCAGTGGAAGGTTTGTGCTTTTATGGGCGAGAGAAGGGAAAATAAGATTGGATGAGAAAGAACTCTTGAGATGATCGTGCTGAAAATGAAAATATTCAAATGCTTAGTTATGTGAAAGTAAGTTATCTTATTCAGATCAGAAGAGACGAGAGGACTGAAGTCGTTGTTGTAGAAATTCCTCCTTTGCGATGCCATAGCATGCGTCATTTCTTGAGAAAATTGCCTTCTTAAGTAGGACGAGATTTACATGAAATTCAATGTTTCAATCAGAAAGCTATTATTGGATCTACTTTGTGCATGGAAGCATAGCTCATCCTTGTTTTCAACTTGACCTGTCCCCACAACAATCTCCTTGTTCGTTTTACTTTCACTTAGCTTCCGACTTATCCGTCTCAGAGAAATGGGTTCAAGTAGCAAGAACCCTGTTTCAGTAAAGCCTTTGAGCTCAAATCAATCTCATAAGACACATTCCAAGAGGAAAGGACGAAAGTAAGAGGAAAAAAGAGCAATGAGATTAAAAATTCAAAGAAACTCTTCAGATATAAAAACGGCCTCGCTCGCCCACTCTGCAGTTAGTTTCCACTGGAGACTAACAGAGCTTCATATAATGCATTCGCACACTGCACTTTTCTTTGGGCTAACATGAAAAAAATGGAGGGCATTCCTTCACGACTTTCATCTAGGCGATACAATCATGTTATTTTTGTTAGCAACATGAAACGAAGCCTGGGCCATGTTACACACTTGAAAAGGCTATAAAGCTTATCTTCCACTCTCATTGCCATCACGATCATTAAGTATTCTCATATTATGGCCATTACAGCTTGTAAAACCATTATTTGGTGACTTTATTCTTTTCATTGCCTCCACATTTCTCGAAACTGAGTCCCAGTCCCATATTTCACTTAAGGGCAGCCCTGAAACGCTTTACATTCTCAATTCCATTTCAAAATGGCCATATGTCTGCAGAAGTTAGACAACATTGGTGGTACGCCACATGCAAAGCCAAATATTTCCATTCGATATGTAATTTAGTACTATAGTATAAAATGTATAATGTGTCATTAATATTTATGCATGATCAAGATCGTCCTTAGTTTGCAAAAAATCTGTTTGCTAATATTGAGCAGTGCAGTGCAATGAAGTGTGCAATTACGAGATTATTATTATTTTCTACTCAGATCCATTGACAGATTTTATAGGCCTGAGCTGAGCTTAACCATAGAACTGGATTAAGCGTTTGTACTACATAGAATTGCACGGTTGACGAAGTTGAAGAAAGTGTGAAATTTGACATAAACTTTGTTTTAATATGACTGTGTGTGCATCCACTGTTTACTCTAATATCACATGCAATACAATCGTCGAATAAAATAATTCCCGGTAGTGCACTATTTTGGGAGTTCTGGTGAGTTCTGAGTGAGTGAGCAGGCATTGGAGAAGGACGACAACTGGAAAAAAAATTATATGCTTGATGGAGCCATAATCAGCAGCAAACAACAATAACAAGAAAAATTACATGTTGTACTTTGTACCTTTGCTTCAAGAGCGGTCATTATCTCCTTATTATTGGTGGAGACCCGCATAACAACCAAAACCTTGCCTCCAGTTGCCTGGCTTTATATAGACAACTTCCTCTGAACAAAATTTATGTTTCACTAAATAAAAAACGGAGACGAAAGAATGGCGAGATTCTTTACAGAGATTAACTCTCAAGCCGGAGAGAGCGCGTGGCATGCATTTGTGCTTGTCTCTGGCTGGATATTGGATATTTACGTTGTTGTGGACGGCTTATCTGAAACAGCCCATTTCTTGTATACAGGTTTATCATAAGGTTGCAAAATTCATTTCAGTCTCACATAACCTGCAAAAACTGGAAATTTCCAATTCCAGCAACATGTGCGCCTGTGTAGTTTTATAAATAGTACACTTGAACAAAATGCTTTTTTAAAGTCTTGGTTGATGTGATGATGTCATGTTCCGGTTTTACTTGTTTTACGAGTGACTGAGCATTGAACTGAAGATTTTGGAACAAAATATGGTTGGATGCGGTTTGGATCGATTGGATCGGATTCCTGATGTGCACCAAATACTCTTCCCGGAGAGAGCAAGAGTATCATGACGCAAAACACTATTGTTTTCGATGAAGCGGAAAATATTATTATGTTCTCTTTTGGCACTGAAATTTGTGACTCGCTTTTCCCTATTGCCAAATGCCAACTCTCCTTTTTATTTCTGTTTCTGATGCAACACACAAAAGGTTATCATTTCGCTTTATTTTGTTTTCTTTGTAAGCCGTACTGAATTGATGTATTCTTCCGAAACCTCTTTTTCATCCGGTTTACTTATCCACTACTTGGAATTTTGTAAATATGAGTATTTATAAGGACCCATTGTCTCCAGAAAACCTGACTTCTAACAAGTTTTCCACTGATCAAACATTTCCAAAACTGTATCAGACTCAAAATCAGCAGACTCCGGTTATTGTAGGCTGGCATCTTAGGACAAAAGTTGGAAAACAAAAAAAAAAAAAAACAGAGAGTAACAAAACAAAATCAGCTACAGCCACGATTCTCTATTTTATCAAGATGCCCCAACAATGCTGCGATTTGCGATTACCAACATTGCGTTATTATTTTGACACACATCCATGATGCATTTTTTTCTCTTTCATTCAATTCCTTCCTTTTCCACTTGACCTCCCACTGTTGCTTCTGATAGTAATGAAGATAAATTTCGTTCCCTGCTCTTCCATTCATTCAATGCTGCTTCGTTGCTCAGAGATGAGAGCATTGATTATTTCATTTGCTGCTTGCTACTCCAACTACTGAAGAGAGGTAGACTACAGCCACAGCGAATAGACAGACATCAAAATGAGAGAAATGGCCTTATCATCATATCACGTCACGTCATACGTTTTTTTTCTTTTCATGGCTGCTCATGTTCGTATTATAGACAGTGATAATAAATACACATGTCCTACTTCTGCATTCATAATTCTAACCATCAGTCTTTCTCATCCTAGTTTCTCTCACTCTCTCTATTCCACGAATCCACCAACGCAATCTGCAAGGGGCAAGAGCACGAATTCAATCCGATTCTAGTTCTCTCGATTCTATCTGGTGCCACATTCTCCAAGGGCATACAGCCACGAGTATATGAATGAAAAGGACGCGGGTGAAAAAAAAGATGGTTGGCAGAAGCAACAGCAACAGCGATGGTAGCAGCAGGCAAAGAAAGAGAATCAAAGAGAGGAAAAAGAAAAATGATTAATGAATCATGTGTAGCACGGAAAAGTGGATTCTGGAAATCAGTTGAACATGTTCAGTCTTCGCTCACGCATTATCGTCATCATCATTCATTCATTTGGTTTTATTAAGTGCTGCGTCGTCTTCGTCTTCTTCGCTAAATCAAACGGACTGTGCATATTTTAGGCTGGCGGCAAGGGAGCAAAAGCGAACAAGATGAAAAGATGGTGAAAGCAGTTGACGGCTGTATTTAAGATGTTATTGTACAAAAGGCAGAAATTTCCTGGAACAGAGATGTAAAAATGAAGAAAGAGAGAGCGAAGCGGAAATATTGTGAAACAATGATTCATTAGATAAATCCTTGACTTGGATGAAACAAAACGAGCGAGATGAAAGATTCATCAAACAGTTCGCTTTAAATTGGAAAACGGTCCAAAAACAGTTCATAAACTTATATTATTATTATCATCGACTTGGAAATAATCTGGAGTTTTTTTAAATCCTTGAGAGCTCATTTCACGTTACGTTGCTTAGGAAGTCTTGCATATAATGAAATAGCCATCCTCTGAGAACCCAAACTTTTACAATAGGCGATGGGTCCAGCCAGATTACATAACAACGGTTTAGACGTGGGCCCACCGCTTGTTAATCATAATTTAGATAGTCAAGCCTTTCAAAAACATGTTTTACAATGAAATGAAACAGTTTCTAAAAAAATACATTTTAACATTAGGAGTTTTGCAAAATATAGCCAAAAAGGGTTCGTTTCATTGTCCACTTTTTGAACAAGAAAAGTTTCTCTTTTGAACTCATTTTGAAAATGTTTTCTAAGCGTGCTAAATGGAAAGTGAGAAAAGTTTCACTTGTTTTCCACTTTAATATTAATAATAACACATTTTCTTTCATTTTCTCTGTCCTTCCGTCCCACGGAAAGTTGTTGAGTACAAGCACATGCTTACACGAGTAAATGGAAGAATGGAGTAAAGTATTGCCTTAGAATCGTTCCGCAGCTCCAGCAACAAGAGAACAGGGTGCAGAATTAACATCTCAACATGCATTCAAGCAGGCAAAATATCACGAACAAGGATTTCGGTGTCGGACGAGAGTTTAGTTGTAGTAAAACAATTGAGAAAGTCGACTCGTTTCTCTCTTTTCTTCACTTTTATTTCCATCATCGTCAACATGCTCTCATTTTAGTCCTTTCTTTTCCATGTTGCATTTATTCCGCGCACTAAATACATGTGCACACTCCATTTAATATTACAGTGTATTGTCATGTACTAAATGTAAAATCAAGTGGCACCACCACCATCACCAACCACCTCTCTGTTTTCTCCTTGTTTGCATTTTGCATTATTTTGCCAGCGCTGATTCTATCTCGGTGTCCATTTTATGTCATTCTATTTGCCCGGCTTTTCCTTGTCTCTGGAAGAAAAACGTCTGCTCGGCTGTCTACTATTTATAAATTCTCATCGCATCGTTCCGTTCCTCTCAACTCAGCCTTCTTTCGCCCATAAACTTATAGCATAACATAAATATTTCCAAGACGAAAGAAATAAAGAAGGGCGGAATGGCAATGAATGAAAATGAAAGTGCTACAAAGGTATTTATGTGACTTTGTTAATCTCGCTTTTCTTCTCTTGCGCCCTATCATTGAAATAATAGCAGGAATTTTTTGTTGTTGTAGATGCTGGTTTTAAATTTTAAAACTTTTCCTTTTCTATTCTGACTCGACTTGAAAGATGTACGATGAAAGTTATGAAATGGTAGTTAATTATAGAAACATAAAAATGCTTTAGTAGTTTTTCCTTGTAAAATTGAAATCCCTGGAAAATATGAATGAGTGAGAGTGAAGGGAAGAAGGAAGAAAATGAATGAATGAATGATGAATCTCAACGGAAAAACTGATGGCTAAGTTACGTATAGAACAAGCAAAAACAAAACAGGCTGGCAATTCTGCTTTTTGAATGTTTGACGTTGAAGAGAGTAGTGAATTTTGTTCCGGAGAAAGTGGAGAAAGTTAAAGTTGAATAAGCGGAAAAGTACATAATAATAATAAATGTGCAACGAAGAGAGGCAAGTTCTTTTTTACTTGTTTGTTTTTGCACTCTTTCCTGCTCTTCCGTCCTGATGGATAAATAAACAAATAAAAGGATAATGTGGGAAAAGGTACATGAGGATGAACATGGTTGAAATTGATGATGACGAATAAGAAGAAATAGAAAGGAATGCGGAGAAAATGAAAATGATGGGTTGGCAGCGTAAAAGGCAGCTTCATCTTATCATTTTTCCCTTGGATTTCTATTCTTTTCACTTGTGTGCATTTTGTGTATTTCCTTTCCATTTATGGCAGAGTTGCTTGAATAAGTCAAACAAGTGCTGACAAAACGGTTTCTTTTACTTAGGCAGGTGAACTCAATCAGAAAAATACGGTTTATTTTGTTTCTTTTGTCTCGGCTTTTCCGGGAAGAAACCACATCAAAAAATGCACTAGTGTGAAGTGAAAGAAAACAAAGTAGAATTGGCGAATTGGATTTCCTGGCTTTCGATTTCTATTGAATGGGGAAAATGCGAGCGTTAGCAAGAGGAAGGAGAAAAAAGTTTATTTTTGGCCCTGAGGAATAAATAAATAAATTTTGCAAATATTTGCAATATTTTACAGTAAGGACAGAACTAAAATTGATCATGGTTAAGTGGGTATTGTATTTTATATGGTAACTGTGTTTTTGTGAAGCAAGTACTTAAACTGTTCCGTAAACTGGATTCCAAAGAGGAAATCAACTCGAACTAACAAATTTTTCATCCTGTTAGAGTACAGTGTTTTCCTGTTTCCTGAAACTTAAAACCATTTCGGGATTAGAGGTGCACGAGTGGAGATAGTGAGAGGATCCTGCTTACTGACGTTCGACTTGAAGACAGAAGAACGAAGAAAAAGTGACTCGATTCATTTTCCTTCCTTTCGCCAATTTCTTTTATCTCTTTTCCCATCCCCAAATATGGCGGCCAAGGTAACACAATTCTATTTTCTTTCATACTTCAAATTTTGTTTGAAATCTCATTTTCTCAATGTGTGGGTAGAATTGGCTTAGCGACTTACTGTTACCATTCATAAGTCGGTTTTATTCCTCTGCAACGTCGTTTATTCTGATCGCTCACATACTACTATTTATAAATATTTATGTAAAAGCAGTTTCTTTTGGAAATGAAGGTCATTTCCACATTCTGACTTAAGCGTTGCACCTTTTCCTAGTGACACAGAATAATATTTTTATTTTCTTAAATTATGAATATTATTATATATTATGAAAATTCTAAGTGAATTTCTACATAGGCTCGGCCACTTAGGTAGATACATGTTCTATTTCAAACATATTTTCATAGTTGAAACAGTGTTGAGGGGAAAGTGAAAAAGGTAAAACCCGAATGGTCATGTCATGCAGTGGAAATTGTTTCACTCCAAGGCTAACAGAGAAAAGAATATTTGTGATAGATTGTTATAGCAACTGTCTGCTTTGTAGCCTCATACATATGCACCGGGGAAATTCTACCTATTTCTCCAAATGAAATACTTAAAGCCTACTGAAAGTGCATATCACTAGTAAAAACCAAGAGCACGACCACGATACCAGAACCAGACCAGCGTCATCGTCATCACTCGAGCCAGCGCTGTTGGAAACTGCATTGTAACCGCTATTGCCACCAGCCCCAAAAACTCTCACTTGGAGAGCGAAAACTTTCACAAGGCATCGCATAATTCTTCAGGTTTCATACACTCACTGTAAATTTATCCTCTTTCCTAACCAACCTTCAAATTTCCACTTTTCCTGAATCGAATGAGACTTTTGGGAAAGCGCCTTGTTCTGGTTTGCTGAGGGAGGAAATGAAAGATTTTCATGGGCTCAACTCAACTTAATTTCAACCTGTTAAGCTTTTCCCTTGCGCTTTGTACAGTGTTCGCATGTTCAGTGATATACAAGGGAAAATTCCGAATTATGCAAATGATTTTCACCTTTTGCTAAGAGAAAGGCTTAATACAATTATTAAATGAGTGTGGATGGCTGGAGTGTCATCAAATGAAATATTCCGAATAATAATAAATAGCTGGGAAATAAATAACTCACTACTACCAGATAGAAAATAGAGAAACATACCTCAACTTGGTTCTCTTTCGCTTTGTTCGTACACCGTCTAATGGAGAGAGCAAGATTAATCCGGTCACAGGAGACACAGGCCACCAACACACGCAAGGATGGCTACACAAACACAAAAGGACAATTCATTAATTTTAGCTGCTTTTACTCATATATCACAACATCATTGTGATCCATATTCTGGCATACATAACTATTTATAAAGAGAGACTATCAGATCGTGAGTAAAGTCGTTGGATTATTGGAACCATCTTTCTAAACACCACTAAAGCATTCTTATTATTACTATTTCTGTTGAGCTGCGCCGGATTGTTCTGGTTTGTATTTCGAGAACCACATCACGGCGACAAAAAAAACACTGGAGCTTGCTTACAACTTCCTACCGTGGCGACTTTCACTTGAAGAACTTCGCAAAGAAAATAAACTCAGCGGAGACATCATCGTACGTGATACATTATTGTGTCGTGTTGCGGACCAGAGAAGATTGGGACCAGATACAGCAAGCATCATTAAAATGGGAAGCAAGTGCCAAAGAGGATCAGACTGAAAAGGAGACTGCACATGAATGAGATGGAATAAAACGTAAACTCATATAAAAAAACTGACCGAGCGTTATAATACAAAGTTGTTTCACAAAAGATAACATTGTGGAAGAAAGCAGCAATGTGATGGTACTAATGAAAATTAGCAAGTGAGAGAAATAAAACACGAGCTTCGAGATTCGTTACAACTTGTAGTCTGTGGCATTGTTTATCTCAGATAAAATCAGTGAACCACACATGTTTTCCTGGAGTATTGACATCGCTTGGGGATGGATGGAGACAGACTGGGTTTAATATGAGAACCAGACCGAAAAGAAGGTTCCGCGGAAGTCGAGGGACAGTCGCTCCTCGGTAACCTTTGCTGGCGGTGAGAAGATGGATGCGCAGGAAGAAAAAGGAAAAATAAATGTGTTTGGAAAAGATTAATTTGGAGAGATGAATGAGAAGGTTTGAAGGAAGTGAAATTTATAGCTGGCCTCGTGGTAATTCACATTTTATATTTATTCAATGCGCTTATGTCTCTGCTCACTCGAGCAAAACGCCAGAATCGCGTTTTCCTTTTCACTAGCTTCCTCTTTTCCAATGTACCAATACTTCACTTCAATGTCATTAACATCCTAGTTTTTTTTCTTGGACGTCGTCATCATCATCATCTTCATTGAAGCGGTAGAGTAATTGACGAAAGAGTAAGAAAAGGAGGAAAAGCCCATTTCTTTTTTCTCATCCCTACTTAAAGTTACGTTAGTATTCTTGGTTTGTTAGCTACAAATCTGCACACTCATTCTCTAGATTGCCAGTCGGTACTGAACAGAGGAGAAAATCGCTGAAAAGATTTTTGAAAAGGAAATTCCATTCAATTCAATTTCGACCTGAATTCAATCCGTTTTAAAAAAAGTACTACCAAAATATTGGTTTCCTCTTGATTTGTTCGTCTGAAAGTCGAAGTAAGTTTTCTCTACTTGTGTATTATTGATGATTTGTAGAAAGGCTAGAAACAACACAGACATGAAAATGTTTGGGGAAATTAGACCGCAGAGGAAGTGAGATAGTGTAAAGTATTTATGGGGGAGTTTGTTGGAATTCCAAGTTGGAAACCCTGAACTATAGATAGAATTGGCTACCTTGACAAATTAAAAGTTTATTTTTGTGAAGCTACAAAGGAAGCGTTGTAGACAATTTTCTTGAACGGCGTTATTAGTATCAAGTTAATAACAGTTTTTGAAGCGTCATTTCCTCTGATTTGTGATAATTGGTGTTTTATTTCTTCACTTGTCTTTTCAAAGGATTCCTAAGTGGAGAGCTAAGTACTTCAAATCCTTCACTCCTCTCCTCTTATGTGCCTGCTTAGTTTGGTTTGTCAAGCATTACAGGATTTTGTGTAATGAGCGTGGGCGACACTAAATTCACGCACTTTTCCTTTACTTACTTTTTTTTTATTGTGTTGTTTTAACTAATGGCTTTTGACGTGATCAGGATAACAGTCACAGTCACGGTATTGGGTATTTTTCCCTTTCAAAAGCGCTGTGCCATCACAACTCACTAAACTTTAATGTACTTGCTAGGAAAACGAAACGAATTTATTTGTGTGGGGTACAACGCGAGAAATACGTGTTTTCCTGGTGTCTACTTCATTCACCCAAGAACTTCACTTTCACTTGGAAAACATTCTGCTGAAATTTTCTTGAGTTATTTTCTCCTTATGTGAAGGACAGACAGGAGAGTTTGAAGAGGAGCTTAAATACGACTGTGAGTATACGACTCTACTCAAAAGTAGAGACGCAGACAGGAAAAACGAATACTCGGCAATTTTTAAGTCTTCCGTTCCTCAGAGACATTTTTTCTTTGTCCGTGGCAGCCATTCATCGTACACGTTACTTATATACTTTAAGCCACTGCTTTTACCTGTATACAATTTTGAAAACTGGAATGTAACTAGCAAAGCAGACATGAAGCCAAACTCAGTTTTTCCTTTTTATAACCTACAGGTTTATAAATATTTTGCAGCCGTAAATATTTTAAGTATGGAATACAAGAATGTTTGTGTCACTTCAGTACGTACTACGTATGTTTCACATTTCTTTGGCGAGACAGTCAACAACGAGTTTGAGGAGATACTTCACCATTTATTAAAAAACAGCCTTGGTCTAAGAGACAGAGACGATACAATTGTCGTGCTTAATATTTTCCTTGCTCTTTTCCCTATAGGAATTGGTGTCACTTTTTTGGAAACGTTGAAGATGAAGTCTATGTACTAGAAATAATAGAAATAATTTTCACGAGGAGATTTCATGTTTCTTTCGCTTCCTCGTGTTACCCGCACTTCTTTTCAGTTTGCTCTTGCAGAAGAGCAAGACAAGATTGAGAGAAAGTTCGTGGAAATCCGTGTATCTGAGATAGAGATGGCCAACTCAAAAAATCAGTTTTGTTCTTGTAGCCTATCATTGTGATGCGACGTTGTCAAAAAGGAGAAAGAATCAGTCAGCATGTGGCCATGGTTGCTACTTCACTTTCGCTTGTTTCTACTTTTATTTCTTTTCTTCGCAACAGAACCGGTCAACTTAACGTTTCCTCCATCTTTCATAGCTGCCGCTTTCCCATTTTTATCTTTCTTATGCTTATAGCAATAGAAACCCGTAACCGGGGTCATACTTCGATTTAGTATCTGCATGGAGCCATTTACTTATATTTGCAGGAGAATAATATGGCAAACATATGGCACCACTGAGCAAAAAAATGAAAGTAGCAGGAGAAAAGAAGGACACACGCGGAAATTGGATCGTGTACGTACGTACACTTTCTCGACACATGGGAAAAGCCATGGAGCAAACAGACAAATCGACGACGACGACTTCATGTCAACAAAAGAGATAGATGGGGAGAAAAAGTAGGCTCAGTCGATATTTGATAAATGTCCATTAAAGACTCCACTCTTATACAGCTGGAGCTGGAGCTTAGTAGATAGGGGATTCTGTAAGTACTTACAGCACCGAGCTTTTGCTTTTTGACCATTATGGCTAAATTCTTTCGTCATTCACTTCCCCACATTTTATTCTCGAATTTTGTCCTCCCTTAGAGTTAAAAATAGATGGGTCAAATATAGCAAATGCTTAGTGTTTTATGAAAGTTCATTTTCAAACTTCAATTTTCATCGCTTCCTTAATTTTTTACTTCCGAAGACATCAGCCCGAAAAGTGGCAGGGAAGCGGTTGTAAAGGAAATGGGAGTTTTCCTTCTTCTGGTCACATCACACAACTTACGCAAAACTTTTGAGAATTGAAGGTTACTGGGGTCGAGGCCGACCCTTTCGATTGGTTTATCAATAGTTTCGTCATCCGCTTCAAATGACAATTTGCCAATTTCAATACTTCATTATGCCCTTCTATGTTCTGCAAAGTGTTTCGAGAAAGCTGTACAGCAAACAAGCTGTCCACATGAAATAAAAAATCGACATCCCATCAACATCGGCACGTCATTATTTTCTGAAGGTGGTGGTGAAGCCCTCGGCAATTCCGGTTGCTTTCTCTTTCTCGACAATGAGAAAAGTTAGACAATTTGAGATGGAGCGTGGAGAAGACTTTCTTGTGGAGGAAACTTATTTCATTATTGCTTGTGGCCAATAAATAAAAAGCTTTTAGTTTCTCGAGTTCCGAGAGAAACAGGAAGAGGGTGAACGTTAATAAAGGCTCTTTCTCTTATTTTCCGACCAATCAGCTAAAACTGTGGCTTAACTCTGCTCAGCTACAAAATCAAATTAGGTTTTTCAATCATCATAATAGACAAGGAAATAAAATAAAATTTGCTGACGAAGCTCACCACGGTATTATCCTTGCTCCACTTTATTAACCATTTATAAAATGTTGCCTTCAGCACTTTTCAATTTTCACAAACATATTACGTATGTATTTGTTCTATTGTCGATAGAAATTGTCAAATAAAATATGCGATAATGAAGCGCGTTGACAAGGGAATTTAATTTGAAAATGAAAGTTACTCTGCCCGTATTATCTGAATTTCATCAATAACTAGCTAAGTGGACCGTTTGTGTTCGTTCGTAGCATTCAGACCGTGCTGCTCCCACATTATTCAAAATTGCTTGCATAATTTGTTCATATTGAGGCTTCCCGAACTTAAAATTGACACGGGGAAATTTATGATGTCTCTATTTGTTTCATTGTGTACACAAATGTAATGCTTAACAAACTGAAATTGGTTTTGCACACATTTTGCTGTTTATGTGTGTGCGTCTGCGTTTGTGTGCAATTAATAAATTAGTGCATTCATCCTGAAGAAAGGAGAGAAATGGTGATGGAATGGGCTGGTGTCCCCAACAACGCTGCGTTTTGCAAGCGTCAGCAATCTTTGTTTGAGAGGAAAATGGATATGGGAATCTGCTTCAAGTAAATAAATAATAAAACTCGGCTTATACCACTGCGCCTCAACATAATCTAGCTCGGTTCTTCTAGTCTAGTTGGAGGTTGGAGTTGAATGGTTATGCAATGGAAAACTTTTACTTCGCAATTAATTGGTACATAATAGGAGATTTGATATGTTGCAGAGCAAAGCAAAAGCATTTGATATTTATGTTATTTTTTGCGCGAATGTAAACAAGTCAAAAATATGGTTTCAGTCAACTAGGTCGGAAGTAAACTGATGAGCTTCAGTTCATTTAGTCAGTCTCTGAACTGAATTGAACATATCGCAAAATGAATATTGGGCCGTAGTCATAGTCTTGTCATGGCATGCCAATCTTGTGGAAAAACTAAACTAATCTACGTTAAACATACCTAAGCTGAAATAAATGCTACTTCACTCACGCGCACATAATATAATATTTTAGCTAGGCTTACTTTACTTTCTATGATATTCATTTTCCAAAAAAATAATTGCACATAATATTCCTTCTGGAATCCTCATGGAATCTGACCTGGTATTTCTGTACTGTATTACCTAAATTTTTGCGTGCCTAATGGCTCATTTCACTATTCACTGCTATGGTGCTGCTACGAGGCAGTTTCCTTCGTGTTCTCACGAACGAAACACTCCAAAGTATCAATTTGCAGTAGGTAGTTTCAGCAGCAGCAATGTACTTTTTTGCAGGTTCTCGTGCTCCCCCAGCGTAAAACTTGAATCACTTTTCAAAATGTTTAATTCAGGAGCATTGAGAGCGTGAGCTCACCGATTTGTTTTTGCTCGATTCGCATGTGCTTCGTTTTCCCTTTCTCTTATGTATTCATGTGGCACTTGCTTTTCCTTTCTTTCTTCATGAACGTTACCACCACCGGTGTAAATTGAGTGCAGAAGTAAAAGGTTTGTTATTTTATTGTTATCCTATTCTTTTCTGGGTGAGCTAACGAATTAGTGTGCATAAAAAGGGGAAGAGGCGGGTCAGGAAGAATAATAATATGTGCCGTGGGAATGGGAAGGCATACTTTTACCTAAAGTGTGCAAAAACTGGTGCATGGTGTATTTGAGGACATAAAAATAAATTTTCGACTTCTCGCATTTGAGAAAAATGCAGAAGATATAAAAAGAGAGACAAATGTGTCCCAGGGCTCCACTTTGTGACGCTTTCCTGTTATTACTTTATTTGTTTAATTTAATATGCATTAGGTGTTTTTAGAGTGTAATTTTTTCTGTCTCGTGTAAATTTCTCTCTCCCGGAGGGTCTGACACATGCGACACTCAATTTTCCACCGTTGCTTTATTTCAAAGAAACTTTTTTGTTTTCCGTATTTTTATGGGAAAAAAATAACGAGCTTGAAAATTATTTTAAAGGATGACTCTTCTGCGACTGCAACGTTCAAAAATCAGAAAAGAGAAATATTTACCTACCGCAGCAGGAATTGCAGGAAAGGAGGAGGGAATGAAGATGGAGAAAGCAACACGCGAGCCAACATGGAAAACGCGAGGGGAATAATGGAGCACCGGCAAAATTGGCAGTTTTTTGCCCGTCCTTCCCAGTTTGCACTACCTTTGCCTTTGCCTTCGCCTTGCCTTCCTCAACTTCCGCAAGTTTCACATTGTGGCAACATGCAAGCCAAATTTTCCTCTCTACCTTGGACTCCGACCTTGTGAAAAAGTAATGGTTAATTTAAAAATAAGAATGTGTGCCAAACAATGCCAAAAATGATTACCACGTTTTTACAGAAAAATGTAAGCGAAGGAAGTTTTTTCTGAACATGGGTTTAAAATACATACATAAATATGAAGTGTTCATTTATAATTATATTTTAAGTAGCAAGGAAAACTTTTGGTTTTCAGAAGAGCACTAGGGACTAGTCAGGATTGTCTGTATTAAAACAAGACCAACAAAAGAAACATTTTCTTGACCAAAAGGCAGACAGACGTGTGTACTTTCCTTTGCAAAATTTTTTCATTCGCCAATGTTTGTTAGCTTTAAGTGGTACAAGAGTTAATTTTGGTTGTCCTTTGGTCGGCCAATCTTTTCTACCGGCGTGGAGTTAGTCTACTTTTGAACTAACAACTAAGCTTCAAAGGGCCCGATTTAAAAAAAAGTTTTGTAAAGAACACCGCACCGCAATTTTCTGAGGAGTAAAATAAAGTTTTTATTCACTTTTTATACTCGTCTTTTCTTCCTGTTTTGTGTCTACTTTAAAAAGAAACATTTCTGGAAGTTTCCAGCCTTTAATTTAAGTTACAACAAAAGAGTATTTTATTTTATTTCATTCCGACGCAAGAAGCAACAACTGAAAGCGGATGCCAAGGAGCGTCTCAATTTTCATTGGTTTCAAAACAAGCAAAGAAACAAAGTTGTGCGTAGAGAAAAGAGCAATGGGAGAAATTTATCCCTTCTTTGATTGAAAAGTACGTCACGATGAAATTCAATGACAATCGCAATGATAATAAGTTAAATAACAATGGTGAGCTGGAGTGGGTGTCTCATGTCACAGACTACATAACAGCTCTCGAGAAAATAATCAGAATACGTAATTAAAGTAGACAGAAATCAATAATGGGATTTCGGTGGCGCACAGGAGGAACCAAAACGAATTGGTACAGCGTGCAAAGAAACCGCAAAAGGTTGGGAAAGCAAAGCCTTATTTATTGACTGCCGGATTTTGACCGCACTTTCGAAGTGATACTACTCCAAAAATAATGGTGGCCGTGGTCTAAACTAATGCGTGCTTCATTTTATTTCCGAAAAGCATTGTTTTTCATTTCCCATTCTTTAGCCCTTCCTTGCAACCGTTACTGCAACTTGTTTGGCTTTCCGTTTTTCTCCTTATTTTCTCCCATTTCTCCACTTGCTCGCGAAAACTGAGATACCTGATTTATGAAATGAATTCTTTTCCAATGTTTCTTCTTCTACCTACGATGCTACACCATCCGTTCAGCGAACCTGAATTGAATTTTAAAATATTTTTAGTGTACTCCAAGCACACATTACAGAAGGGAAAATAATGAAAGCGGAAATGCCTTTTGCAGTTTTCCTATGAAACTTGATGATGATGAAAATTGAAATAAAGAAGAAGAAGAAGAAAAAGAATGGGCGATGGGAATGTCTCAGTTCAGTGAAATTTTATCTGAGAGTCACTGTTATGTGTGGGAAACTAAACAAAATTTAATTTAATTTTGTCCGCCTACCTTAAGCTGCAGATCCCAGAGAAAGGATATTTTCCGGGAACAAATAAGCAAATTGGAAAATGCCTTGTGAGCAATTAATTAGTTTGAAATAATCAAACCGAGTACATAAAAGAGCTAAACACAATACGGGGAATAAATAACCTGGAAACATGGACCAGGGCCGATTTCGACTGGGTTTTTTAAAACAAATTCTACCACTTAAGTAAAACTTTGCCATTCGGGTTTTCTTGGCGTACATATTTAATTCAAGAATTAATTGAGTCAAATGGTAACCAAAGTCTGAATGAGAATCCACGAATTAGAAACAGTGGAGTAAAGTAATGGAAAGTAATGCAAATGCATGGAAGAAAAGGATTAAAGAAAGTTGGGAACCGAAAGCGGATTAATTTAAAGTAAAATAAAATAAATTAAAGCTTTCCCCAATTCTCACTTGCATTTAATATGCTAAAAGCTAAACCATTTTCATGAGCGTTTCAGCCTTACTGTACGAATTTAGACATTGAATGGAAATAAATCAAGTGATCGAAACTTTCCTCGAATTGGTAGGATTTCCTGTTGTAAAGCTACATCAGCAAAGAATTAGTTTAAGTCTTAATCTCTGTTGTGGTGAAACTAACAATATCAACAACTTTAAAATAGTTTTCGAATGTTTACCCACCTCAATCACGTGTTGCGTACTGTGAGTGCGAATATTATGAATTAAACAATTTTTCAGTCCAGCTCTTTGGTTGTTTGTGTCAGAATAAAAAAATTAGGTACAACCCTGTTAGCGTAACCTTCGAGTATTCCACGTTACGCATTTACGCAGCACCCACTCGTCATTCTTTTAGTGGTTTTCTGAAAACTTCAGTGTTCGAAGTTTCGACAAGGGAATGTTAAGAGGATTTTAAAGTGCCGTATGCTATTCCATCGTCATCATTATTTTCATCATTATCATCATCATTTGTTTACTCAATCCCCGGAAAAGTTGCCTAGACACTGACGGAAGTTCAAAGTTTGGTCCACGTGTGGTACCAAGTGGAGGAATTTGACTGAAGAAGTGGAGTGGAAATGAATTGAATGGAAACACAAAACACGAATATCATTTCTATACCAATACATACATTTCTATACAAACCACAAACAACGACATTATTAAGGTACATTTGGCGAAATTATACAATAAATTGTAAATAATACTATAAAATTAATGGGGTAAAAAGTAAAAGTACGTAGGCAATGCAGAAAGAAATTTTTGTTGTACACAGAATAACAACGGCAGTAGAAGTACCGTAACGGAAGCAGTGAGTGAGTAGGAGGGAATTTGAAACTAATGCCTCCATTTTATTCCATCCATTCAACATTCTCGAATATTGTGTATACACAGCAAAAGCACAACAACAGACGAAAAACATGACTACCTACTTGAACGCATGATTGATTTCCACACGTCGACACTCCCTTTCCTAGTCTTACCCAAGGCATTTTCCCAGACATGGAACAGCCGAGTACAGGCAAGGCCCCCAAGAGGACAATTCCCCCAGTGTACAATTCTCCCGGTGCATTTTATGAAGACCCGTGCAACTTAAATGTTCTTGCCACTATAAATACTAGTTTAATTTAAGTGGTCTAGGCGAGAACACAAGTCAGAAAAATGTGCATTACATCGTTAGCAATTTCGTTAGCGAGAACATTTAAATCGATGATAGCAAGTCCTGTTGAAATGCATGGGGGAATTGTCCACTGGGGATATAGTCCTAAAAGTCGGAACAGCAAACTGGTAATTAACAGGAATTGATTCGCTATGCTTCACTTTGAAGAGTGGCATTTCTGGGTTCTATTGACACTCGTCTCTCACTCACTCATTCACTGATGATGATGATGACTGATGAGAGATGATTAAGTGCCTCATTGCTTCTTGTAAATTACACGTCTCATATTTATTTATTTATTTTGCTAGTTATTATTATTATTTTGGTCTGCTCTTCAATTATCATGCAACTTGTGTATGGAACGAATAACGAGACTTGGAAATTTACCAGATGTAGTAAAGTGGGATATTTTTGAAGTTATTATTACTAAGCTTGTCGTAGGAGGAATTTCCCTGGTGAAGCATAATAATTATTTGTTCCATATTGGTCATTGTGCCTTTCACTCTTCGATAGTTTTAGTCTGGCTTTTCATCTTCATTGGAAATGTTTTATTAAGGGGAAAATTGAAATGCGGATTGGAATATCCAGTGTGGAAGCTATAGACCCTTTGAAATTGGAACAGCTTTTGGGAAATTGGAAGGACGAGCAGACGCGATTCTTGAAAACTAATGCGAAGTATGAAGAAAAAGAAATTAATTTAGTAGGAGAGGAAGGGATCTTTTTAACACATTTTCAAGGTAAATCTTCCATTCATCCATTCTCTGCATGTGATTCTTATTTATTTATTTGGAGAGCGAGAGAGAGCAAAAGGGTTTCCAGAGTATATTTGAAGAATCAAGTTTTTTTTGCCTTGTTTATTTCATCTAGGAGCTTTTAGTTCGTGGAAGAGAGGCGTGTGTGTGGGAAGGAGAAAATGGAAAACGTAAAGTAAAAGGCTTTTAAAGTTACATTTTGTCGTGTGCTTTAAAAGTTAATAAAATGGTAGTCATCCTCCTGCTTCCTCATCATCATCGTCATCACCGTAGGAAGCAAAACATCAGCAACAGTTTCACTGCAAGCGAACCCATCCAAATGCACACGATAATAATCAAGGACACCACGTGACAACTGGCTTCTAAGTTCTAACGTAACAAATTGGCGAGCATAACACAACACTCCGTAGTAACTGAAGTAAATAAAGTGGGAAAATGGGAGAACGGAACAGAGTCATGGGTTTATTTGCTCTACTTAAATTTTATTTTTTAAAGGACAACACAACATAACATAACAGGAAAAGTGTTGAGTGTTGAGTTGGGAAAAGTGCAGGAGGCGAGGGGGATGGAGAAAATTTGGGAAAAGATGATGAAATGAGGAACATCTCTGCTTTTTCATTTCATTTTAGTACGTCGTACTTAAAACTTGAAACGGAAATATTGTCCTAGCTTTAATATATTATCTTATGTAAGTATAGGACGCGACTGACTGAGTAGCTATTATGCTCCAAAATGGCGATGCTACGTATGAAATGATGATGTCAGTGTTTAGAGCACTGAGTGTGCTTCAAGCTATTACCGTGTAAATTTTTTGCAATTTTTTTGCAACTGAGTGAGAGAAGGTAGAAATGGATAATAAACGCGTGATGAGATGTGATGGGATGGAATGATAGAAAAGACGTAACGCCTTTTCTTTCTCATTCCTCACTCTCACACTTTTTAATAAAAGTCCTTCAAACCAAAAAGGGTTTTGTCTCATTTGTTTGTTCTTTCGTTCGTTGGATCGCCTTCTCGCACTGGCTCTCAGAAAGTTTACTCGATTCCAACGTGAGTGGTTAAAAACGCGTAGGGAAGCGAGTGGCTAATGTGATTATAATCATCCGCTATTAATATGCATACTATTTATGGGAAATGACGGAGGCGCACATTTATTTCCGTGCACGTAATACGAAATAATACAAAGCGATGCTTGTCAATCATCATCAGAGACAGCAGATGCTTAGCGTGAAGAAAGCTGCTTGCCCCATGTAAAAGGGATAATTGTGTATTTCTTACGAAGTGTGGTGAAAACTTAAAGTGTAGTTTTATGTGAAAAGTGGTTAAGTGAAAGGAGTCTTGGTGAAAGAATGGAGAGAGAGATAGGGCGAGAGAATATTTTGAAAGCAGTCATTCGTCTTGGGCGATGATGTGGTAATAATGGAAAGTAACTGTTTTTGTTGCGAGAAAGACGTTGACAAACAAGGCACATGTCATTGAGAGACAGGTGTGTCCCACCAAGCAAATGAGACATACTGAAGAGAGAAAGTAATGCGTATTATGTAGCCTTTGTGTTCAATAAGAGAGAAAAGTGGGAGACATGGAAAAATGTGAGTAAGTACTTTTGTGATTTTATCGAAAGAAAAAGAAAAATAGGTAAAGATAATATGGGCTGAGTGAGTGGTACAATTAACAATGTGTTTCATTTGGATGAGTGAGTAGAATATTTCGCTGACATCTTACATATCTCGTTCATTTATTTGATTATGATTACTTGTTTCGGCTTTGCGTTTTCCTTCGTTTGTGTCTCAGAAAGGCTGATGAACTCGTATCACGTGAAAGAAGACAAAGTGCTACAACCTACGTGCACATGACAATGAAATAAGATTAAGAGGCGACGGAGTGGGATGGCCATCGGGAAAGAAAAATCATTGTTTTTTCTTTTGGGTTGGCTTTCATATTATTTTGCTACTAGTGTCACTGTCCTAAGTGTAAAAGACAAAAGGGAATAAAGACGACGGATGACGTCAAGTCAAAAGCGTTTTCGTATTACAAACCGGGAAACACTGGGCGAAATGAGTAGACGTAACTATTAATTATTTTTACTTGATTGTTGTTGTGTAATCACAAGTCGTTTGAAGGCGGTGATCATGGGCGAGCCTCCGTTTTTTTTATATAACAAAAAACAAAAAGAAAACATTTGTGATGACACCATTGTCATTTTCCAAAAGTAGGTTACAACCATTATTTATAAGACTGTTATAATTATGCGAAGGTGTTTTATTGAAGTAAATAAAGGCGTCTGTACAATAATAAAATTCCTCCTTAATTTTTCATGAATCTTCCATCTTCACTTCCGCCCATCAGAAGTTAATGGTCCGCCTCTTTAACACATCAAGCTTTGTTACCATCACCAAAAAAGTGACAATAAAGATTCACTTAATCTGAGGCGGATATTATCCTCTTATTTTCCCCATTTTCTGGAGTGACACCTTCCTTGACGCTTTTGACACCTGACATGGAGGAGGAGCTGGAAAAGTTTTGGGGTGAACGCAATTCTGTGAACTAAAAGGATGATGTAGGAATTTTGATGAACTTCCAGGAAGCTGATCTTATCATCATTTAGAAAAGGAAAGTAAAGGATGTCAAAGAAAGTTTCGCTAAGTTTTCCAACAAAATCTTAACAAGGGTAGAAAGAATGGAAAAGCAAACCGGACAAAACTTGGAAATTTTAAAAAACAAAGGGAAGAAACGGAATATTTATAATCCGTTTTTATTAAATTGGGGAATGGTAGAGTATCTCGGTAGTATAGATTTTCAAAAGTTTCGCTGAGGAGTTTGCCAAAATATGAAGAATTGTGACCAGGTCTATATTGGAAATAGCACCTTTCTAATTACTAGACACACGGTTTCCGTAAAAAGTCAATTACTCCCGACAAAAACTTTTCTCTTTTGTTGCATACAGTTTTATGGCATTACCTACAAATCGAACTTTGAGCGAACAAAAACAATTTTTGGACGGCGTTGAATTTCATCGGAAAGGAAAAATTCTAGTCTGGCAGAAATAGTTTTGTGGTCCAAAAATAAACAAGTTGGTGAGAATAGTCTAGCGGTAATGGAATCTGAATCCGATTGGATTTTTACAATTTATTGGAAAAGTGACTTTTCACATTTTACTTTTCACCTCTTTTTCCTTAAGTCGATTTTCTTAATAAGTAATAATAATAAGATCAATTTATTATTTGTTCGTGACTAGTGACACAGACAGAGAGGGGAATTTGCAAGAGTAATTAAAGCAGCCTACACACTCTCACCATAAAAAATATCTTGGAAATGACGCGTTATTTACGAAAACCGAATCCTTTCACGATATTTTTGCTCTTTTCTTCTATATTATTTTTTTGTGTGGGGGGCGAAAGAGGACAAGAATAGACGGACCGGACCGTTCACTGTTCCTGAAAGCGGCTTACTTTCCCATGGAGGAATCAAGTAACAAAATAGGCTGCTTTTCCTTTATTAGTGTGGATTCCATACTTTTTTGAGGTTCCTCAAAAAATGTTTTGGATGTGGTTCCGTTAAGTTAAGTATGTTACAGTGATGTATATGCCAATGTAATCCTAGCCTATCCCTCGGCGATTTTGTTGATGTTGAAGTAACCATATTTTCTTCCTTACTCTACTTCGAAGCGACAGAAAGTGAAAATGTCGTTTTCCCAATTCCCAGAAGTTGAGCCAACTGACTAATTAGGGCCGATCAAAATCTTGTGTGACCGCCAAACCGGCGTGAATTGCTCAAGGCAAACCTTCCAAAACAATCTCCAAGTAACAGGAGTAAAGAAAGGAAAACGTAAAAACGGCTAATAAAAATAATAATAAAAACGTGATTCCTTCCAATAACTGGAATCGTACCTGAATGCTTAGCCGTACCAGGGTCTGTGTGAGCCGGATCATATTTTAATAATGTATATACGTTCCGTTAGTTTATCTACCCAACCCACGCAGTTGTGACTGTATGTCACTGTAAAAATATTTTTACAATTTTGGTATTTATGAGACCGAAGTTAGCTGACAAATGTCGTGTTTCTGCAATTGAATCTTGTTTTGTTATTGCGTTTTTCTTTAAAATGCTGATATAGAAGACAAACATGAAACAAGTTGAACTAACGAAATCGTCTATTTAAAAACATTGGAGCAGCTTATACCTAAACAAATAATAATAACGCCTTTAATATGATCAAAGCCTTGTCGTCTATGTTATATTTCGTTTGAAATTTCCGTTTATTCTTCTCTCCGCTTCCCAAGGATTTGATGAATTCACTGAATTCCTGGAGAGTCTAGAGCGAAAGTGAAAATAAATAAATAAATAAAAGAAAGTAGGACTCCTCATAAATGCGTCGTATTTTAAGTTTAAAATTACATCTTGCGCTCCAGCAGAAGAAAAAGAAGAATTCTATTATAAAAAGAAAGAGAATTTTCTGAAAGGAAAGTCCCGTCTTCTCAAAGACTGGACCTTGGCAAATATATTAGATTTACTGTTTTATTATCACTATCCGCCGGATCAATTTCCCATCATCGTCATCACTCATCGCATTTTTGTGAGGCGATCAATTTAGCGGAGTCATTTTATCAGCTTTATCGCCAGTCAGAAGTTAGCAACTCACCAAATACAAATACTCACTGGACATGATTTAAGAAAGTGGTGGGCAGTAATAAAATAAAATTGGAGATTACTTAGCTCAAACAGAGCAATATTTTTTGTACCGTGTAACAAAATTGAGGCGACTTTAGTGCAAAAAATGTGGTCAGGAGTTAAGTTAAAGTCAAAGGCTATCAAAAAGAAAAGCAATGTTTGTGGAGTGAAAGTGAAAAGGAATCAACAACATCATCAAGGCTTACTTAACTCGGCTATGGTCTCGACCCTTCCTTTTCTTCGCGTTTCCTCTGGTAATAAAAGTGGCAGATACATTTTCACTCTGATTTTTACTCGCCTTGAGAAAAAAGCATTTTGTTGTTTGTTAGGTTTGAGGGTTATTTTATTATTATTGTCGTTCGTGTAATAAACAGCTGCTCAAGCTAACAATAAGATTGAATAGGAGAAAGGAGCGGAAAGAAAAGTCTCAATCGCCTACTTGAACTTCATTCAGTTTTATTAAAACCAACTCAACTCGTCTTTTTACATGCACCGTACAATGTATGATGTGGTGTGAGGCTACGAATGTTATGCGGCTAACAATAAGATTGAGCACGAAATATGTGCGAGTTTAAACTTTCTCATTTTCTTTCCACTTGCTGTCTTCCCTTTTGTTGCGTTCCGTTGCGAGCCATTCCCATTTTTGATGCGGCTCAGCGCAACCCAAGCAATTTGCGTGGAAACCCATAAATTGCTGTGGAAACGTGTCGTTTCGCCACTTTTACGAGCTTTTAAACCATAATCATATTTCTCGCGTTGTGTTCTTCTTGATGTGAATAACACACGCTTCTCCTCACTCACTCACTCATTCCACTTTGTGATAAGTGACTGAACGAGAGAGATAAAGACGGGAATGCCAGAATGCAGTTAATTCTATCCTGTTGATGATCGAGTTGACCAACCTCTCAGAATATCCTTGTCTTCAAAACCCTTATAAATGTGATATTATGGCATTATTATGATGTTTTATTTATGATTTCATCATGTGATGAGGTGTCATCGGATTAATCTCTCTAACGTGCTTGTCCACGTGTAACCTTCATTATTCAAACTTTCATTGGAATAGAACAAGAGAAGACATTTGATTGAGTGGAATATTGTATAATGTTATTTTGTATGACCAGGGGGGTTGCACAATGAAACAAAGGTGATTTGAGGGCATGAGAACGCCTCGATTTTATCAACAAAAGCAAACTACTTTTAGACACTGGCCTTTCACATGGAGTTCATTGTGTAAATAAAAAATGCGCTTTGTGCTGCTGTCGACAAACCGGCGACACATGCAAATCCATGCCCCGCTTAGATTCCAAAACAAAACAATATACATAATTTTTTTTGGACGATGAACAGCATAGCCCAAGGTAGTCCTGTCATGACAGAACAACCAGTCACCATCGTCATGAAGCAAAGCAGAGTTCGAGACAAAAATCAATATTTCAAGTGGAACCTGGGAAATTCCCGAGAAATTACTGAAGGAAATGCCTACTAATAATTAATGACACATGCAGTCAGGCAAAAGAAAGGGGTGTCACATATGCATCATAGATCAATCGTATTGCTGATTGTGAGCTGTGTCAACTGGAAGAATAAAGCAGTAACCTATGCAACGGAACGAAACGTCATGTCGCAGAAGAGCTCGAGTTTTTGCTCACTCAACTGTAATTCGTACACCTCATCAAATAACGATCTTGCATCGTCTTCCCCAGTGGAGCAATTCTACCCTTCCGTACCCTGTCTTTGCCACAACGGCCCACAAGTTCACAGGGAATCAGAAAAACCACAAAGTGGACTCACTCACATCGCATCATCAAAAACTGTTACTTTTGCCGAGATTCAGTCAGTCGTGGAACAATCACTATTTCACAGGAAGGGGAACCGAATTCATAAACCGCACAAGTTTGTGTGGCCATGGTAAAAAAAGAGGTTGAATTCAAAGCAAGGTGGTACCATTGCGGATTTCTTCCACGGAATGCCATTTTCATTATGATTCTTCGCGTTCGATTGAATCAAACAGTCACACACAATAAACAATATCATAACAACAAACATGTTACTTTGTGAAAAGGACTAGCAAACTGCATGAATTCTTAGATGTGTCCATCAGAGTTGCACGTGGTGGAAAACCAAATGGACACATATGTGATAAATTAAACATATTCGAGTTTTCCAGGTGGTTGCTAGTGGTTACATACGTACGAAGTTATTTGAGTTTGATTGTGCGGTGGAATTGATGTTGCCGAAATCACGACGAGCTTCACTCGCTCCATCAAATTCACATCAATCAGGAGCAAGAAATAAAATCATACTGGCAATTGTGAAAGCAGAGAAAGGGAGAATGGAAATGTTTTAATGTAACATTGATTGAATCGTTTAATCATTTTGACGTGAGTGGGGGAAACCAAAAAGATGCGAGCGAGTTGGCGATGGCATTCAATGAGCTGATAATGTTTTACTTATTTATTAAAACGTATTTACTTCGATGTGGGACATTCTGGGCCGTAATTAAGTTTCGATATGGCTTCGCTCTAATGAACAATATTGATTTGGAAAAACAATCCTTGGAAATGTTTATTAATACATATCGGGATTGAGCTGAAAATTAATATTTTTGTTCAGGAAAATTAATACCTTGTCCTATTTTGCCAAATCACGCAAACATGAATTTACAATCTAACATATCGACGTATACNAACATATCGACGTATACGCCTACATAATCTACCTGAATTTTTAAACACCTGTGCAAAATTAAACTACCTTGTAAATATGGCCACTGTTGCATTTGCCTAAGCACAAATTCCTTGATACGGATTCACTTGATTAAACACTCGTTATATTAGAAAATGCATTCTCCTTAGACTAAGGTCTCAAATAAAGTGTTAAAGGATGGAATTACAGAAACATAGAATGAAAGAAGGGCATGAAAGAAGCTCATTTTGTGGCCGCTGGTCCAAAATAAACGAATAGGAAAATCAGAATAGAAGAAAAAAAAGTTGCAAATTGGAAAGTAATTTGGGATTTTTTGAGATGATTAGAAAAAAAATATGTCTGGAAAGTGAAATCATTTTGTAAATTGCAATTTCTTTCCGGAGATTATGTAACTGTCGCGACAAACAAATTTCAGTTTAACGAGTCACAGTCATAAGGGAAAGCAGGAAGAAGAAAATGAGAAATGAAGAACTTGAGTTGCTTTGCTCGTTTTCTTAGAAATATTTTTTTCCTTTTTGTTTGGTCAACTCAAATCGTACTGCATTGCAGACGACAGTCCCTCCGCAGTGGCTCTAGCTTACTAGTAGCTTGTGCAAGTACGCTCAATTCAGTCAATATTACTTTATTAAAATGTCTATAAATAAAAAGTAATTATCAATGCTTTTCCATTTTTTCGTCGTCACAAAATAAATTTGTCTGAGCTGTTGACAGAGATGACATGAAACGAAGGAAAATGAAAGGGAAACTGAGAATCGAATGAAACAACAACAACAACAAATAATAATAAATGATAACGGCCTATAAAGAGAAATGGATTTTGTAGAACGAAAAACATTTTGAATTGAAATACTCTGGATAATTCCTGCTCTGAAGGGTTTGGCTTGTTTTGTCTCTTTTTCAGGCATTTGTTCAATGAATCGTTTCTATGGCTTGCCTTCCTTTGTTCTCCCTTGCGTCATTCTACGTCGTCTTTAATGTGTGGAGAAAATACTCTCTTTCAATTTCAAAGAATGACGATGATTAAGTGTGACAATAATATTATCGATGATAATAATCATTAGCATGGAGCAACATGTGTGAACAAGGACAAAGTAGACAAACAGATATAAAAATGGTGTTGGGAACATTTGACATTTTTATTTTTACGTTGGAGGTATTATCGCCTTAATACACCAAATTAATTGGGGTATATTTTTCCAATTATGGTTAACAAGAGGAAGCCTAGAAGGCAAACGAAAACAAAATAATAATATTAAATGACGTGTAAATATCTGTAATTAAACGCAAGAGCCATTCATTAAGTTGAAGGGTGTCAGCCTAGTGCAAAGCGAGAAAAGCACTTGCCGTTTTTCTAAATACGAGCAAACCCTTTTTCTACAGATAAATAAGTTGACAAGGTTGTTAAGCTGAATGATCACTCTTGATAACCCTTGAACACGCGCACCCTCTCTAAGCATTTTTATGTTGCATATGGAACATATAAAATCCAGTGTATTCATGGTTTTTCGTGAAACGACTGTGTTGGAGTGTCGAACTTTTTAAAGGTCATTTATCATCACAATCAAGGAGAAAGTTGGTTTAAACTTTCCTAATTGAAACAAGCAATTAATTTTGGTGACGGTGAAATGTGGTGACAGGTAATGTTAACTGCAGTGTTTGGTCCCCGTTCCACCTAATCATCCCCATATCAATCTCCTGGTGAAGGAGGTGGAATTTGTTGTAAACCCGCGGCTTTGACACTATCATGACGGGGACCGCGGTGAAATGAGGTTGTGGAAGGAAAACAATATGGGCAAAGGGGGATGCTGACCCAAATAACAAAATCAGCAGAAGCCATGATACCATCTTTTTCACTGTGCGATCAGGCAAATCTCATGCTGACAAAATTGAATTGAAGCTGTTGATTGAACTGAATTTTTTTTAAAAAGAAAAACAACTATGTATTATGAAAAAAGACAGCTCGGTATGACGTTTAAATTGTTTAGAATGGACGCGATGGACTTTGAGTGAAAATTTTATTTATTAAAAACAAATATGATGAAGGATTTTGATTTGATGACAACATTTAGAAATGTCTATATGTACTTTGAGCCGAGTTTCACATCGCTATTTTTATTAATTGTTGAAAGTCTGACTTTACATAAAAAACCACAGAAAAAATGTCGAATTTTCTGTGGCGTGGTGAAGCGCTCCCGTTGATTTTAGGTTGGCCGCTACCCGGTGAGATGCCGACGGTTAGTTAGTTAAATTAGTTCAGACTGACAACAGAGACACGCAAGCAAACATTTCGGTCAATAAAGTAATAAAATGCTACCCGGACTACACCATCGTTGTTCAACTAGTGGCAGACTCACTTTCACTACAGTAAATACAAATCAATTCCCTGGTTCACAACAGTGATTTACTCTATTTCTAATTAGCTATACTTTTTAATATCCTCTGTGCCTCCGTAACCCCCAGCAAGCATTTCGAGAAAAATGTTTCAAGAATGTTTCGTTCCCCAACTGATCGCAAAATTGAACAACATGAGTGAACTCTTCTCTACAGTGTGCTACATATTGGCGCTGTTGATGTACATGGCGTCACGCAGTTGTTTTCGTCGACTGCTGTCGTCTCAAAATAAAAGTCGTCATCATCATCGTCATGACTCATGCATAAAATGTGTTTATACAGTAATGTAATGTTCTAGGAAAGAATTTAAAAAGTAAATGGGAATGGAAGCAATTTTAATTGTATTGTGCAAGTCGAAGTGGAGAATGGATTCATTTCCAGGGTGAAAGTGGGAGTAAAGTACATTTGCTGTTGTGTGTTTGTGAAATGGCGAAAGTAGAGTGAGAGTAGAGAGAGCAGAGAGAAACAAGGAGAGAGAATTGAAAGTGAAAGGAAGAATAAAAGTGGTACGTGATCACAAACTCAAATGGAAGAAAAGTGAAGGTGAATCACATTAATTTTTTAATAATCTACTTTCGTACCTTAATATTATTATTATTATATAGTGGAAAAGGAAAGCAAAGGGAGGGTCATGATCATGATTGCGAGCGTGATCATGTCCACCATTACGTTCCAGTTTACATTCGTACATTTTTTACACTACATTCTAACTGCTCTGGACCATGTGCAACATGCAAACTTCGTTTTAGTCTTTTCTGATACTGTTCATATTTTTTCTTTGAACTAGGAAGACCAAAAGTGAGATAGAAGATTTAATAGGATTTTGGCCACTATCGTGCGAAAAATAAATTTGCTTTTGTATGACGCGAGAAGAAAAATTACACCTTTTTTTAGAAATCGTCCTTTTCAGCATTTTCAAAAATCATAGCATAGTGCTTATCTATGACTACGTAAAACGTGACGTAGGTTGACAACACAATTTTACCTGGCCTGGCCCTTTTCACGTTCATTGAAAAAAATAGCTGAAAACGAAGAAAACTATGACATGCTACAATTCGGTGCTGATGACGACTCATTTTCTGAGTGTCGAGGGAGTTGACGCAGAGAAAGTTAGACGAAGTCTCTTGTGGGGATGATAAAATTGTATTTTTATTAGTGAGAAGCATAAAATAAAATTTTGTTTCTCTCCAGACACATTTTGTCTCGAGTGAAAACTTGTTTGCGAAAGGGCAGGAGTGCAGCGCGACGCAGTGAGGAGCGACAAATAGTAACAGAATTATCTTGTTTTGATCAGCTACGAGAAGCAGGGAAAATTAACTATTTACGATATCACGATTTCTTCCCAAATATTTTTGTGTCCGGTAGCCCTGAAGAGTCTGCAATTACAAAAAACACTGCAATCCGACATAGGTAATCGGATTCCACGTCTATGTATATGTCAGAGGTGAGCTTGAGAACAGAAACTTTTCTTCTACAGGGAATCCCGATTCTCGGAAAACGTGCACACGTACAGTATTTTGTCATATAACCTTGTCTACCCGTAAAGTTAAGTACTTTTAGATTTGATTAAGAAACGGCGATTTTAATATAATGATGATTTTTTGTAATTACGTGGAAGACCTTATGAAAGTCCCGTTTTTTTTTTTGGCTGTTTCTAATTCTGTCAGGCAGGACGAAGGGAAGCAGATTATTATTAAAAGCGCTTTGTTGTATGTCCTAGCTAAAGTAATTCGGGACAATCCTCTTGAGCTTCAGTCTCACAAGACTTCAGACAGTCGCCCTTCCGTTAGTTTAGAGGCGAAAGGATGGAAATCAAGTCTCTTCATATTGGATGCGAGTTTCCACGAAAAGAGTTAATTTCCTTTGCTCTGTTCATCTTTTCTTGCTAGCAGAGAAGGAGGAGGAGGAAAGAAGATAAAATTTGTACAGGAAGGGGAAGGGGAAATGAATTGGCTAAAAAAGGCTGACGGTGCCGTCGTTTCACATGAAATAAACAATAAAACCTGATGTTCAATGTCAGAGTGATTACATGAGATGAAATGACGTGGCCTGGGTCATTCTTAGGTAATTCCCTGAGAGAGTCTGTTTCAAAAAAGACTGCGTCATTCATTCACATGGCCCCGTATCCCTTCAAAGACAAAGTTCACTTTGGCTTTCAATATTATACCTGTCATTTTAATGTTTAACCTTATTATTATTTAAAGGGGAAAAATGAAAGGTTGCAAATTATAAAACAGTAAACGTTCATAGTACAGTTGAGTGATCATAGGCTCCGGTTGTGGCTTCTTTTTTGGACCTCAGTGCATCCCTTTGATTCACTTTCCATGCTTGTCACTTGTCATTCATTTCATTATGAAAATGTCATCATGCAACTATGCAGAGTCACTGAGTGAAAACGCTTGAAATTAGCTTTTCTTCTAGTAGGAGGAGAGAGAAAGAAGAAAGTTCGGCTGCCACTTTTTTCGCCATCCATCCTGAAGATATTTTATTGGAAAAGTGTTCAGTGGAAGGAAGAAAGGATAATAAAAGTGAAAGGGGGGTTTTAGGTTAGTTAGTTTCTAAAGAAAGGAGAAAGTTGAACAGAAAGAAAAGAAAAACAAATTTCATCTTTTTTCTCTGTTTATGAAAATGAAGAGAGGCAGGAGCGTGCACTTAAAATGCATACATTCAAATGACTAATAAGCAAGATGAAAATGCTAAGGAAGCCTATTTTTTAAGGTTTGTTCGGAAGACGCTAAATTAGTTTCTCCTAATAAAGAAACGCTCCTCTCTCCCTGTCTGTCTACATAAAGATTTGTATGGAAGCATCCTGAGTCTATGACTATTATGCAAAGTTAAAATTCCGTTCCCCCGCAGCTTCACTGTTGATTTTGGTTTCTGTGCTAGTTGGCATGGTTTGGTCTTCAAAACAATAAGGATTCTGTGTAAGGAATTGCCTTTTGTTTAACTTTCGCTTGCACAAAGAACAGTTGTTCATCAATGTTTTATTTTTTGCATAAAAATACCACGCGGCTGCCTCTTTGTTTACCTCACTCTTGTGTATGCTTCATGCTGTGATGAAACGCGATGAGATGATGCCAGGAAAGAGTATGTAGATAAAGGGAAATTTGTTTTTGCTGTATTTTGTATTTCCAAAGCGTGTTGGGGAATGTAGGGAAAGGTGTTTGTTTTTGTGCATTTCTATTAAAAGTATATTAAACTTTATTAAAAATGGAACGGAAAGACCAAATTGTTGTTTCATGCAAAGCACATAATACCCTTTAAAAGACAATATGCAAATTAATTCAAGATCAGCGTCAGTTCAATTGACGGATCGACCTACCAACCCCAAAAACTTTCTTACTTACAACGTCTAAAGAAAACAAATCACGTTGTTTCTTTTTTGCTTGACTCTTTGACAAAATTATTTTCGTCCGTTTGGAAAATAACGGGTAATGATGATAAGAATAGGAAGTAAATTATAATATTCGTTATAGTCCCAAAATCCAAAAAGTCCAAAAATTGTTTAGCCATTATTGTTAAATGTTAAATTTTGAATCCCGCATGACCGATACTGACGCTGAGACACCATGAAAAGCTTTAATGTCCATATAAATAAAGACGTGATGTTGAACTTACGTGCCATTCATTTTTAATGCTAAAACTCATAAAAGTTACTTTGCTAAAAGTAAATGTCTTTTTAATATTTAATAATACTTTCCACAAATGTCCAACAGAAGTTTTCTTTGCCGTTTCGGTGTCGTGATGATTTGTGACAAAAAAAATAAATAGGTAAATTAGGGTGGGTGAGGTGTCACAACAGGGACAGATGGAAACAGGCTAACTCTAAATGGTATAAAAATACCTAATAAAATGGACAGGCATTTTGTCACAATCTGTTTCAGTCTTGTGGCTAACAAATGTGCCAGTTTGATGGTTTCTCAACTACTACGTGTTTATTTTTTTAAACGATAGAAAACCCTTTTTTTGCAGTTGTAACTGTCTGAGTGTGGTTCATTGAAACAACAGCTTTACCCAGATGAACAAAAGTTAAAAAATTAACAAAAATTAAAAGAAATTCTTGTTAGGATGATTAAAAGGATGAGTATTGTGCTGTATTCTTTTTATTGTTGTCCTCGCCTGTCATGTCGGCTTATTTTTGCATTGAGTTCTTTTTAATGCGCGACCAAAATTGGGTAAATAGGTATGTAGTCAGTCACTCGACAGCAAACTCTACCACTCTTTGTAGTTCCAAAATATCTAATAATGACTGTCGTGTGACTTGCTCAATTTTGGAGATGTCCCTGAATTGGAAAGTTAATTGCACCCAAAATCTTTTCACCTCGATAGACCCATTAGTCTTTGCATTTTTAAAACCTGCCTCAAATTTGGTGGTTATAAAAGGTTCAAAGTTTTGGCACACGTGGATTAGAGTTCAATGCTAACCAGCTCATTTTAGTATCTGCATTGTCTCTAAATATCTTGGGTTGTTTTCGACGAGTGTCTCGACATTACCGGTAATTGTTTAAAGTAATCGGACATTGGTAATATTTGATAATAATGACAATATTTGCTATACGTATAACTCAATTATTCTCAATGTGCCCCAGCACTATGTTTTCCAGAATTTCGTAAATATTTCCATTATACTGCTTTCGATAGTGTATTAGTGTATTTATCCATCAATTTATCAGTAGTATATTTAACTTGACACTACTATTGTGTAGCTAGTTAATTTGCTCTTGGTAGATGGATACACTGTCGAAAACATTCCAACCTACAGAGATAACGTAAATATGAAAATGAATTCACTAGACTAGGTAAAGAGCTTGGGTAACCCTGAAACCATGAATGAAACCACTTTACAAAGTGTTTCTACTAAAATTTCCACAGCTCTCTCAGGGAGTTAGCCGTTCGGTAATTGCCATTATAATATGTAACATTTTGTGTAGAGTACGTGAAGCCAATTATTTATTGTGCACACACATTCAGTGTATCCGTGGGCATTTTGGTTGTCTGGTGGGCGTTAGTTCTTCTAATTGGTGAGGCGAATTATTCAAGTATCAGAAATACTCACCACGACAATTCTTTCTGTACACGACAATCTCTGCTGTAGCATTTTCGCTCCAGTGACGGACTTCAAAAAATAATTAAGCTGTTTGATGACATAAGTTGATAAAGAGATTATTTTCTTGGAGGTTAATAAAGATGGAGGAGATGATATTTTCTAGTGGCTAATTTAATTAGTCTACTAACATCGCTTCGTCAGATACAAACCGTTCAGAGAGCATTAATGTAAAGAACTATACATGTTCATGAGGACGACCAAATTTATGTTCTCACTCTTGCTATTAATTATTCTAAAAAAAGAAGATCGCGGTCGCATAAGAAATTCGTCATTATACAACATAATCGAGTTCGTCGAGTTCACATTTTGTAGCATGTTAAGTAAACTACCTTTTGCCACAAGTACATTAATTTGCTCTTCGAAATGCTTTCTTCCTTTCCCCCTTTTCTCCGCTATGTGGCTACGGCGCTTTTTGTGGGTTACCATTCTACTTTACTTGCCCATATGGATTTGTTCCTTTTCCACACTGCCATTTACAAGGACACTTTAATCATGATATAAACAACTTTTTCACAAATCCGTTTTGAAATGGTTTCACATGCATAGTCATCATCGTGATGCTCATCAAAAGCAACCTCGTCTCATCCTTTCCTTCTCTGCTTCGTCTTCTGATTTACATCCTCATCAAGTTTATATGCATAGTTGAGCGTGAGCTGTTCTGTCGTAGCCTACTTTCCCTTTTCACTCACTCAACCCGGTTTCAACTCGCTTTAAGGATAGAGATGAGAACAAGCTTAGTATTTAGAAGAGAAGGAAATCATAGCACTGGCCACAATTCCGTCGTATTCTCATTCTCTGCTCTCCTGTTTCTCATTCATGATGATGAAGATGATGATGACGCCATTATTCTGCCTGCAACCTCGTCTTGGACTCATCTAGATGTTTGAAGCACTCTTGAAATTACTGGAGCCTTGTTCTTGTCTCCTTATCGCAATTAAGGATTACTTATTCCTACCAATTCATGCTGAAAGCTAGATAAGTACAACGAAGAGACCGGAACATGTTGAAATTTTCATGAATTTTCTGCTTGAACAAGTTTCAACAAAAGCGAAATTGTTGCTGCGTGAGCCAGCATCAGGCAGATGCACCTCTCCACTCACAACTGCATTAAATTGAAACTTAAATCTAGAGGAAGGGAATGAGATAAATTGAGTAGCTATTCACTTTTTCTTTTGGATCCGCAATTAAAATTTTATTTTGGTTGAAGGAAAGTGGAGAAAAACAAGAATCTTTCTCATTTTATTCTACTTTATATATTAGAAAATTCTTCAGACTACATGATCCAAATGATGACGGGAAAAGTTTTGAAATGTACACCGTTCTTGAGGCAAGCTCCAAGTTTATTTGGATTCGTTCGCACGCACTATGCCTAAGTGTTCTCAAGTGCCCCACGGCTCATGATGCTCACGATAAGAATTGACAATGCTGATGCGACCAGCAGGAAAAAGCTAAAAGAGAGACAACGTTTTCCTTTGTAAATGTGATGCTACCACTTTCATCAGTTATAGAAAAAATATGCTGCATTCTCATTTTTCTCGCCTACTTTCGTAATATTTTGTCTTTCTCGTTTTTCACTCCCTGGAGATTTGACTTGAAAAAATAGAACGAAAATGATGATTGTGTTTCTCACAATGCAATTTGTACCATCTGACTGTAATCAAGCAAGCAACAAAGCAAGTGAATTCCACTTTTACGCTTATTCGCAATTTTCTTACTCCATTCATCTAAACAATTTTAGTACATTGCTTTCCATCTAGTACATGGCAGAGAGGGAAACCTGGATTTTCTTATTTGTGTCATTGATTTTTATAAATTTCATTCTAAGGCCAAATTCATAGATGCGAGGAATGTGAATGAAAAGAATTTCATAAATTTCGTTGTCATCGAATAGATACATTGAAATATCTACCTACTCAATCGTGGGCTAATAATTTTTATCGCTGTTCAATCGAAACTGCGATGTTAGGATGGACTCAGTGACTTCTTTGGAGAAATGTGAGACAAGAGAAAAATGGGGTAGATTTTAGTTCGTCCAGGAGAAAAGCAGAAAAGACTTACCTAATTCCGGTCGCGTACTAATTTCACTAAAAACCGCGCAGTAATAATAATAATATATTCGCTGGGATTTGTTATTATGATAACATTTATTAGTGGCTCAGCTCAGCCAGCTCAAATCGTTTCTGTGCTACTCAAGACTCTCGAGAAAGCAAAGGGTGGGAAGACATTGCATTGTCTAAAAATATGTAATGTATTAAAGCTGACTTCCTTCCTTGGTACTTGTGTGCTACAGAACAGGGAAAAGGAACGAAGGTTGCCACTGCCAGAGAAGAGGAGAGGAAGATTGAGAGGGGGACAGAGACGGAAACAAGGACAATTTCTTAATGACAAAGTTGCTGCTTTGTAACTTAATGCGATCGTCGACGGAAAAGAATGTCATCGTCGATCATAAACCAACATATGATTTTGATGGGTTCTTCTGGCATCAAGAGACTTGCTGGAGAAAGATATCCTGACTTAACTCAGCAAGAACTTACAATAGAGCTATTGGACTGGAAACAGTGAAAATTAAAAACGGAAAATCAATTTATAGGTACTTTTACCTCTAACTAAAATGAGTTTCAAGATTACCATTAATTTTTCGAATACCGGAATTGTGCCACTATATCCATTATGATGTTTATTCATTAGTATTTACATTTGCTTGTTATAATATATTTTCCAAGTGTGCAGGTTTTGCATATATTACTGTAATTGGAATTCGAGAATTTGGGAAAATGATGGTAATTTTTGAACTCAGGAGGTGAAATTACCTATAAATTGACTTTCCATTTTTGATTCTAGGTGTTTCAAGTCTAAGAGCTCAATTGTTAGTTGCGGGAAGGATGAGACTTTGGTGACCCTGATACAGCTTAACTTCTTTACTTCTTGCAAAGTAAAGCGTGTGCCATAGCATAGATAACATTTGATTCGATATTCGATGAGAAGACAGACAAGAAACAGGAAAGAGTGCGAGAGGGAAAGGCAGAAGCTTTTCTTTTATTCATTGAATCGACGCTGACTTAGTTGATGCACATATGTTATGTTTCAGCCAGTCAGAGAACCATGCTAATGATAATGATACGTGTGCGAATTTCTCCAGAAATTGTTTGTGTGTGCCACTTATTTTTCTGCTGATTTCGCTCAATGGATGCATCAGATCACATCGTATCATTCTGTTTATTACTATGATTACTGGGACGATGTTGAGTTACTAAGGTCTTTGTACCCTGTCTTGCCTCTCATCATTTCTCCTTGTCTTTTCGCCCCGTCACAAATTCTTGAATGAGATCAACTATTTTCTCTGACTGAACCGAGTAATTTTTGATATTTTTGGTTCAGATTTTCAGACCTTTGTAATTTCACAATAAAGTCTGTCTTTTTATGGAATAATGTAATATATAATAATACCCCGTAATGGAGTAGTAGGCTAGAATAGAAAAAGATAAAAGGATGGGCTGTACAAAAGCTTACCTTCTCAGTTTGTGGCTGGACCGCGCAACTAATGGATCTGTATTGTTGCTGATGACTGATGAGGATGAGTCAAGGGTCGAGACAAATTTTTTCTGGGCAGATGATGATTTGAGAGTAGGATTATCGCGCTGCTGGAGATCAAGTAGATTCTTCAGTAAGAATGTTGTAGTAGGAAGATATTTTTGGTGGAAAAAGATTAAAGTCTTTAGTTTCTCTATTCGATGAAGAACCAATGAAAATTTGAGAACGTTGACTTGAAAGAGTTCTTTTGTAATAGTTCGTTGGAAAAAGTGAGGAAGCTAGGACAATATTTTCTTTAGTAGAATAGAATGTACCCAGTAAAAACGAATATGTAGTACTCACGTTTATTTTGTCAAGTTAGATTTGAGAGGGTCGAATTAGTGGCTTGTAAGACGATTTCCTATCGTTGTCGTCGTCGTTGACAATGTGTTTCAACTCACGATGAGTAAACAAAAAAGATGGAAGATTGAAGATGAGAAGGTACGTAAGACGAGAATCCTCTTGATTTACAGTCACAAGATTACGATGTTAGATGAGGCAGTCTCCTTTAAAAATATTCTGAGAGCTTCGCAAATAATGTTGGATCAGATCGAAACGATTGTAAAGCCCGAGTATGTTGCACTTGTTACATGCATTAGTCTAATTCTGTTCGTTTCATCTTTTTTATTTTGACTCTTGTAAATAAACTCTGTTTTCTTATCTCGTTTACTTATGTGATCCTCTCCAAATCTAAAGTGACACTGAGCTAGAGTCTCGGAAGGATGGGTAAATTTTTCTCTTGGTGGATTTTCAGGAAAGAGAAAGTAGTTCGACTATAAAATCCTATCGTTTCTTTTCATACGAGGAGTCTTTTGCTGTAAATATTTTTGGGCGAAAATCCTTTCCCAAGTTGAGAGGTTCAAGATTCAAGATGAAGACGATAGCCTGGCTACGCCGTTTAGTTCGGTGAGAAACGAAATGTGTCCTTCTTTTTGTCTGCTTATCTTTTCAAGTGCATCATAAATACAACTTAACGAAACAGAGTTTTCCCTGACATAATTCCATTTCACTCTTGCTTTCATTTAAGAGTGCAGCAACAACAAACAAGAAACGAACAAAGAAAAGAAGTCGAGTCCCCAACCGACTCTACTCAACTCAAACTGAACCTTTCTTTTCTAGAGAAAGTAACAAAACAAATTTGTCCCTATTTTAGTCCTTGTCGCTTTCTTTGTTAGTGCTCACTTGTTTTGAACCACTATTCATGAGAAATTGTCATTGTGAATTGATTTCGCAATGAATGTGCAGCACTTGGTTAACTTGTTATGAAAATCTGTTCTCGTTTTGACGAGCAAGTTGAGACTTGGAATGGAATAATGATAAAAGATGGATTTTGCAAAAGCAACTTTCTTAATTTAATGTTTGTATTACATTTAATGAAAATCTGGCTAAGGGTAAATTTAATATTATTATAATGTGAGTAGAGAAATAAGATCGGTGAGCTGAGCTTAGAACAACATTTCTTGACACAAGAAGAAATATTTCAGTTTTCGTTAGAAAAGAGTCGACGCTTTTAATGAAGAAAGTGAAGGAAAATCTTAGATAATAAAATTAAAGGAGAGATGAGGTTCAGGATGAGAGAGACTGTAAATTTATTTGAGGAAAGTCGAGCACGGCTTTGCCTCTTCTTTGCTTATGCAAAAGACCTGGCGTCTTGTTTCGTCTTGTAAAAAATTGCGCTATTTGATAGGAGTGCAGAGCACTTTTTCAAGTCACAACAGCGGCAACCTACCTGGCTCTTTACTTTGTGGCTTGGGTTTAGTTTACCCACGAAAGCTAAGTCTAGTCAAAATTCTTGATACACTTCTTTTTTCACCTTATGAAGCGGTGATGGTGACGTGTTTAGAAAATATTGTTTTGCACTCGACTAACTGCAAAGTTTGTACAAGTATTAAGCGGTTCCGCTCAAGAGATTTGCTCATAAGTAAATAAGTAAACAGCGGTTGATCAAAGTTAATGCAAAGAAAACACGGATTCACACACTGATTATAAAACGTAATGTAAGCAACCCCGAGACAATTTTCAATTGTATCTGGACAGGAGTGGACGTTTTTTACTTAAATATGTTCTCAAGTGTAGTAAAAGTTAATGATAATGACGGCGGTTTTCTTGTTTTTCAATAATCAAATGACAAGTTGACATGCGGAGGCGTTGGATCGTGGTCAGGGAACGTCTTATCAGAAAATAACTTCCCCAGGCGACGTCCCACCGTTTTTCTCACTTTTCCCAGGTGGCGAAACCAAGACTGGGCGACTGAAGGTGAGAGGAAACTGAATTTTTACTGGACAAGTAAAACTCTGTTCTAGGTGGCTTTAGCTTCTTCGTTGTTTGATGTGTGTCAGTTAGATGAGTGAGAAAAACGAGCGAGGTAATGTCAGACTGAGTCAAAGAGAGAACTGCTGCTTGGCCAAGAGCAAGTCTTGTAATGTTCCAAGCATCCCGTGCGCTCGAACCTTTTGTTGGAAAAACCTGCCTACCTACTCCAAAAAGAAACGGCTCCGATAAAAAAGCATTTTCCCTTCCATGCCTTTGCTCAGCGCTTTCCTACACCGTTCCAAGTTTTCACGTCGTGTTCCACTGCGTGTTCGTGATCTGATGGTGGTTGGTGATGGTGGTGCTGTTGGGCGAACTCTGCCGTTGCTTTTGCATTCTTGTCGTACAATATTTGTTACTCACTCACAGGGTTTTTCTATTGGTTCAGTTGATTGGCGCACGACTCACTTGAGACTTGTAACTGGAAAATAAAGAAAGGGGAGAAAAAAGGACCGCTGCTCTAAACTAAAGTAACCTAGGGCTCGATACCAAAGAAGCTTTGACTTGTTCGTATGATATGTGTGTCTCTAGTTTTGTATGGAATTGTAATAATAATAAATAATAGGAGAAAGATAAACCCCGTTTTTGACCGTCGTCAGGCGTCCCTCTGATTTTCCAGCGGAGTGGAAACGAGAACAAGAGCAAGCAAAGCGTGCCTTGAGTGCTACAAAAGATATGTAAATGCATTATTTTTATATCATTGACTCCTTCTCGCACTTTCCACTCTTCTTTCTTCCCGCAGAGTGGAAGTTCAGGTTTTTCACTTTCTCCCTGCGCGGTTTTTCAATGAGGGAATTGTAAATATTTCACTGACACACACAGGGTCGCAGCTTTTTTCTAGGATACTTCACTTTCCTCTCCTCCTCTCGCACTGTGAATGGAGCCTTAACTTGAAACGCAACTTACGCCGAATATTCAAAGGAAAAGTGTTAACGTAATATGTAGCAATATGTGGAGGTGGACACTTTTCTGTGTACAATATGACAATAATGTTGAGTAGCATGAAACATGGACACTCAAATCCAGACACATTTATTTTCCGCATACCGCATATATTTACTGTTGGAAGTGGGAGGAAAACAAACAAGATTTTTTCTTTGCTTGTATTAATATCGTTACTACGATTTACGATGTTATTATTAGTATATGATTATTCTATGGTGTGATATGTTAAAAAGTAAATTGAAAGTGCAAATGTGTGCATGAATATCCAAAGTCATTTGTTTACTAAAGTAAGTAGGATTCTAATCGAGCCTTGCGACTTTACACTTTCACTTTCAAATACCAACTTAAGTGATTTGTCAGCGCAAAATCAGCGTATGGTTTAATACCAAATTTACAACATTTCTACTGGAGCACGATGACTTGCTCCAATTCATATTATTTACTTTGATTTAAGTAACTCAGCAATGTTCACATTGCGACTTAATTAGTTTTTTGATAGATCAGATTTCATAAAAGATATCATGTATAGGCGGGAGGGATTGGTGGCCTGGTGGTTATCACACGAGATGCGCTGTATTGGCGTGTGCCCACAGGTTCGATGATGAGGAGCCAGACGGGCTCAGTGGTAGTCTGTAACCAGGGGGCAAAACATTGAAAATAAGTCACATGAAGTTTATTTTAACTTACAATCAGAAAATTTAAACCTCAAACACAATAAATTATATATGTAATGTAATGACATATTTATGTAGTGATTTAAATATTGATGCAATGAATTTGTTTGTATATTATTTCCAGTTGAAATGGAACGCTCATTCAATTATTAATATAAGTACTGGCCCATGCTTAAGCTGATCAATGCGAAAAAAGTCTCAAATTATGAGGTTGAAATAACTTACAAGCGTATTACATACATGACAGTTAGTATAACACATTATATTCCAATATTCGGGAAAGAACATAAATAATCCATAATATTTCATCAAATACGAATCAATAATTTTTCCTCATGTCTTCATTTTTTTAAATCGGCTTTATAAAAACTAAAAAGTGTCGGAGACAGATTTGTCCAAAATCGTAATAAAACTCCAAAGTGATTTCTTGAGTGGGTGTGATAGGCTAGGACAGGACCCAATCCCATTAGTAATGAGTTATTAATTGCGACTGTGGAAAACCAAATCCATGCGTTTCCTCGTTCGCTGTTTTTTTATCAAAACATTTCTCAGTCGCCCCCTCAAAAAGTAATCTTTCACTTTTTTTCAAACAAAAAATAATTATTAGATAACCCACAGTTTCCCTTTGGTCAATTAGAAGCATACTCATCTTCGAAGAAAATAAGTACAAATGTATATCATTACCATTTACGAAATAGAGTATCATCACAACTACGTCAGCGATAATTCTTGTTGAGGTCTTTTTCGCAACCCTTCAAAATGCCAGCCTAGTGGAAGAACCGGTAGACGAGTATAACAAATGGTAAGAATAATTGTAAGTTGAAAGTAGAGAAGTGTTATGCAAACTAGTAGAAGTAGCTTACAAATTGATAAAATTAATACACAGTTACATGACTCCTCTTCTCTTGAGAGTACTTTTCTGCTCACAATTCTATCTTTGATCTGTCAACCAACAAACCTGGGGAACGTACAATTACTATATTATGGAATAACTGTGACATTTAACAGCATTAGCTAGTGGCCTTAGTTAGCTATTTTTAGTAGATATATAACATCCGCAATATAACATAATGCCTCGACTGAATGTGATCAATTTAATATTTTATTTCACAGGTTATGTAACAAGTATTGAGATCTCCGCTGGTCGGTTTTTGTGCCACGACCAATTCCAATTTCCCACATGCTTTACCAGCAGGAGTATTTCCAAAAGAGAATGGGGGAAACCAAAGTAATGGAAGCTGTCGTCTGCTTTAGTTTTTTATTTATACTTTACCATTTGCTCCAGCCATCTTCACCAATGACTTCAAAAGAAAAAAATGTTTGACCACAAATATAAAGCATGTTACGTAATATGGTCATGCAGTTATTTGGTATGGACTACATATGATCATGAATGATTCTTTTCACTGGAATATTTGAAGCGAAATATCAGATATTTTGGTAAGCCTTAGCATTTCATTTCAAATGTATGATACAGAATTACATGCAATTCATACTTAAATGATTTACTTATTTTTCTCTGACGATAAAGATAAATTGTTCAAAGGTCACGTTTACAGCTTTGAATGTGCAGTATTGCATCCTTTTCTTGGGGACAAGATGAAGGCTGCTAAAGTTATCTTGATGTTACGATTAGCCAGTCACCGTGATAATACTTTATGAACTGACTTTTCGGAGCAAAAGAGTTTGCAAAAGTTCAAAAGTTGATTAACTTTACTATTATTGCATTATTATGACTATGATTATTTTCATGTCTGTTACTCATGAAGTGTTCAAAAGTAAAACTAAAATTTTCGCAGAAACGACCAATATTAGGAATTGAGCAAGTTTCCTCATTTCACTTCATCGAGCAATTTGAGCAACAGATACAGAAAAAACACTTTACTCAGAAGTGAAAGTTAGGGAGAAACTTGAAACCGTTTAGAAGGAAATTGTAGAGAAAAATAAGAGCGTTGATGAGGGTGATAATGCTGAAAGTCAAATAGGAAAGTGGGTCAAATTCTATTTGTTAGCACTCGAATTGACAAGATTAAATTAACAGTGACCCACTTTCTCTTGTCCAGTTGGTTGGCGTCATGGTGGAACTAGTGGAACATGATCCAGGAATAGCAGAGTTACGATAGCGCCAGGGGACCAAAGGAATCAAGAAGAAGACGAACCGCCAAAGTGCAGCGCGTTTCGACTGCATGCACATTAACAGTGCTTAAAATGGACCGTTTGTGTAACATGAAAATTTTTACCTTTATGGAAACCTCTAGGAATGAAAATGCCAAGGAAAGCAGGCATGTAAATAATACAATTTCTTACACTGGGAATCATTTCAAGAGCTTCCTTCCATTTCAATTCCATTCCTTCAGGAGAAACTGGAAAACAATGTCACAATGAAAAAGTGGAATACATAAAAATCTCCAAACTCCTACACAGGTCAGCCACTTGACAATTTTACATGCAACCAAAGAAGAGTATGAATAGTTGAGGAATGAAAAGAATAAAATCAGAAAAAAAACTGGCTAATTTTGTTTGAGTTTTAGTTACTGACAAGCAGCGGAAAAACGACAGTGAACAGAGTCACTGAAAAACTATGCTGCTTCAAGTGGAATTTTGCCCACACTTAAAATAGTATCTCAGACTAAAAAGCATGGTTTTCTCTCGAATGAAACTCAAACGAGGGAATCCCACTTAAAGCAATCCAGTTAATTATTGTTTATATAAATATGACAATAATTGGTTGTGTAGGATTTTCTTCGTATTTTTCCAAGGGCACTCAGGTCGAATTTGTACTTTTCCACGGGAATATAAACCTTTGATCATGAACAGCAGTTCTGTGGTAACTAAAGCTAACTCTTTCACTTCATAAATATTTTCGGAAGTTTTTGTACTGCTTCGCAGTTTGACGGGAACAAAAAATGTTTTCCTTCACATCTTCTTTATCATGAGCGAGAAGGTTACAGTTTTTAAATTGTGAAAATTGACGTAAACTGTCTTTGTGTGAACTGAAGGATAATACAAATGTCGCATGTTGCCCCGGTGTCATATATCATTAGAATTGGAGCAATGTTTACCGAAGAGCGTTACTTGTGTAGGTGGTAAGAATAGGTAAGGGTTGCTTAATTTTCAATGTAAGAGTTAATGCAAAATATTTATTGCAAAATGACAATTTAAAATCCAATTAAATGACGAGTCTTTTTCCATGTGAAGACGGATCAGAAATGGGAAAGGTGAGCGGTATGAAACAGGAAACCAAAACGAGGTGGAAAGGAGGAAATTGTAATTTTGAAAGTTTGGATGAATGGAATGAATGAGATGGAAGTTTTGCAATAAGTTTCCAATAATTCGCAACAAATAATTGGTATCCTTTTAAAATGCCTGTTGCATAATACTCGGAGTTGACGACAGTTCGCAACTTGTCACCCAGAAATAATTTAGTATTTAGTTGGTCGTTTGAGATCACGTTTTTGGGAGAGTTTAGGGAAATCCATTCGTTATTGGTTGGAACTGGCTCCGTGCAGATTTAATTTGAATGTTACTTACAATGGGGTTGCAAGAAGTGTGACAACGAGATTGAAACAAAACTAGTGTAAATACAAGAAAATTACGCATAGTAATGCAAAAAAAACAATGATAGATAGCAAAAAATATTGATTATCATTTTTAACTATATTGATTTGGGCAGTGCCATTTTAAATTCGTTTCTTTGCTGTAACTATACTTTAAAGTTACTTGAATATAATTGGAAAACCGATGGCATCGATCAAACTTTCATTTTTTTATATTTAAATTAATAAAGCATTGCATTTTATAGTAATATATTACATGGAATAATTTCTGTAAAATAATTGTAATCATTCGATTTTGCATCCGCATTCCATTGAAAATATTTCATGTCACGTGTCAGTATAATTCATGTGTCAATTAATAACGTTAAAAACACAAAACCGATCAAGAGAAATTACATATGTAGGTACCTCTGTAATATCCTGTCGGCTCCTCTAATTAGACTGAACGAATTAAAGCAAACAGGAAATCTATCATTAGCCATTAGCAACCTAATTTCACTATTGCTACTCAAACCACTCAATCAATCCACCACCTGCATACCCAAACACCTTGTTCAAGCTATTTACATAAAAAGAGTAAGTTTTCAATTTCAATTTTTTAAGTTATTTTTTTTATTTACCCTAGACTTAAAAAATAATTATATTAATTTATCTAGCAGGCAATGGATCATTTAGAATTGGGCTCGTCAAGCGAGGAGAGAGATTCCGCAATGGAATCGCTGGAATTTGATGACTCCGACGTAGATATTGGGACGACAACTCCGGGGAGCCACAGAGATTGTGAAAAGGGTGAAGCGTGGGGAAAGGTTATGAAGAGCCTTCGTGAACACCTAGAACTGAATGTATAAAAAGCAGAACCTAGTTGAATGAAGCATCTACACAGTCTTATATGTGTCGTACCTCACATATTTATAATTAAACAATACTACTTTCTTTCACAGGCTTGCAAATCTGGAGATGGTTCTCAGACAATAAAGTTAGAGGCTCCAAACAGCACCCTTGGAGATGTCCAAGAAGAAGAAAATCTAGAATACCCAGTGGAGGCTGAACAAAAAATAAAATATAAAGGCGCTTCTGCCTCAATACACGGAACACCAATATTATATAATGAGCCCGGCTCCGTTACGTTGCCCACAAATTGTACGCCAAACAAATCTCGCACTCATAAAAATATTGGTAAGTATTTAAATTTCAAGATAGTATTTCATTGGAAAAAATAATTCACTGATATCAGTTCTAACCTAGGTTTTGATTTGTTTTTTATTTCTTAGATATATTTAAAAGAAATGGACACGTGAATCCATTTGTAAAAGGTTTATTGAATCAGCAAGCACTGATTTCAGAAGAAATTGAGTTGGTGCCGTTGGAGGAAGTAGTCTCTACACCAGAGTTGGAGCAAAATGCGGAGAAAAATGAAGTTGCAGAAGAAGCTGAAGAGAAGGAGCAAGGAATCCTTCAATGCATTTTATGTGGGCTTCGCGGGATCTTTGGAAGAAGTAATGGCTCTTAATGTATGCAAGTAATGAAAGAATATGTTCATTTGTATCCTTGTATGTGATATGTTATTATAGTTTAATATTTTATGGTATACAAAAGGTGTAACGTAGTATGTATTATTGGTTGGTGCATTCAGGGTGAGTAGTAGCAGTTATTATGCAACTATTAAATAAATAAATTAGTAATAGTTATTATGCAGCAAAATAAATCATATTATTTATTAATTTTGAAAATACACTCCTTCGTATTTAGTTGGCTTATTGGGTAACCCGTGTGCAAATCGGAGGCCAATAACACAAATGTCAATGTACATTCTATGACAATAGATCCTATGTCAATACGGATCCTATGTCAATATGCACAAATGCCAATACATAATTGTCATATTTCAAATACTCCAATACTCCACGTTGCACTTACTCCTCTCGCAAGGCAATTCTTTGGAGGTTGCAGTTATAGAGAGTGCAATTGTTCGGAAGCTGAATTCTTTTGAAAACTGAAGGGCGGGGAATTTATTGCAATTATAGGGAGAGCGCAATTGTTCGGAAGGCAATTATTTGGAAGTTTGACTGTAATATAATAAATTACAATACATAATAAAGGCTGCCGTAATGGAGTTAACGTTTCAACCAACAGTCGTGTGAGTTTTTTAACTTTCGTGTAACAACTAGACCTCACGAAGGGCATGTCCCTAATAGTAATAACTGATAAGATTCGAAAACATGAAGCAATTGTTAAAATATGGTATTCAGGGGTTTCGCCCAAGTCTATGGGCATGGATAAAAAAAATTTAAATGGAAGAAAACTACTGAAATCGAGCTACCATAGTAGCCATAAAATTCTACATTTGGTAATCAAATTGCATAAATTTTGTACCAATTTTATTTTAAGGACGGTTTTACACGTCTGGCATCCCCATTGTTAGTTAGGAGAAATCCTTTAGAGTAAAAATAGTCAAGAGGGTACAGATTAATTTGAAATATTAATATGCCTCCTTTTCTTGAACGAAATTCATTCAATTTCCGTGAAAGATGTCAACAAAATTTCGGAATTGAAAGAACTTCTTCAATATTAGTGTACAACGTTATGAAATTCGACCATAAAAAGGTATTTACTATTTTCTATTTTTATTCCATATAACTCCGCGTCGTCCATGTGAGATCTTAATGATAAATAAGATGGAAATATTAATATTATTGCAAATGAGGAAAAGATAAAAAAAGGTTCAGACTAAGAAAAAACCAGGGGAAATTGACAAGCTGAGTCGTAAACACCCAAGACCGTATCAAATCGAGTCCTTGAAAAGGCTTAACCAAAGTAATAATCATCCATGTCTGGAGAAAAACGTAGTACCTTCTGAGCTCATATTTTTTCAAATCATTTTTTAATATTATGTTACATAAATTTCTTCAGGTACTGACAAATATTACTCAAAACGAAGTATGGGTAATGCAGAGTCCACCCACACATGTCATTAAGGTACTAACATAAAATATTAATATTTCCCAAAGATATGTTAAAAAGAAAGAAAAGCTTCATTGTTATTAAATTAAAAGGTCCTTAACTTGGAGAGGTTGGCACAGAATGAGATTTAATTATTTACAAAATTAGGTTGTTGAGTATCAAGACTGCGGTCCTTGTCACAGCCATTGTCGGGGGGACATTGAATGTCTCCATTTATTTTGTTGTGGGGCAGAACGATTACTGGCCTAGGCAATCCAAGAGAAAACAGGATAATTTCACCTTTTGCTCACCTTGAGCTGGCCTGCTCGCTGCTACCTTTGTCGACGGTTTAAGTCCTTTTGCGATGTAATGGAGCAGCGGCCAATCTTCTCACGTAAATAAGCTCGTTAATAATTATCAAAGAGTTTGGGGATAATGGATGCTCAGAATTTGTGATGTGAGGGTGATGTAGTCCACAGTGAAATGAAATACATCGGAGTTGCTACCACTTACTGCTTGCCGGTCCGCTAATTCTTGATTTTGGATGCAAGGCAGGGAACAGATTAATCTTTTTCTTATGATTCTATGAAGGAGCGACCTGCGCCGCAAAAAAAAAAAAAACGGTTAACGACTGTGTCTACGCTACTATGTCGCATGTGCTTTGCCTCTTTATTTTTTGTTAAACCGCCACCACCACCTCTCACTGGAAAAATACTGGTGATTCTCAGAACATCTTTCTAAGTAGTCATTTCATGATTATCAACACAGATTTCCCATCATTTCATATCATATTGTATTCTCTGCTCAGACACAAACCGATTTTTCAAATTCGCTTAGACTAGCATTATTATTCTCGAGGGACTGTGTTACTCCAACTGTGCACCACTGATTTATTCCTGACATGGCAAATACATTTGTACCGTAAGCTAATAGATTATGGTAGTTTGCAATTATCACAGAAGAGGATTCGCTCCAGAAAAATCTAAATGGAACCAATTTATGGCTTAAGAATTGTCTAATTGTTGGAAATACAACGACAAGTGAATGACAGAATGAAAATAAGTCGACAATGGAAAATTACAGACGCTTTTGTCTTGATCCAAGAATCCGAAGAGAAGTTATTGTTCACAGAACTCAATTCGGAGCTCGGCTTTATTTTTTTGTGATGATTATTTCGCCCCATTTTTTTGGCACATGGAGAGGATTTGTTGGGAATTGATTTCTCCGCTTTTTATTTATACAATGCCTAAATATTTTCGCTTTTGTTCCATCCCATTGATCATTTCATTCTGCACAAGTACAAAGGATAAAGATAAACAGGTTTTATTCCACCATTTATTCTTAAAAAATCTCTTTCTTGATGGAAAAAAGTTGAGATGATGATGATGTAGATAAATGGTACAAAATCCATAGGCATGGATTTTTTTGTAGCAAATAAATAAAAAAGTGAGACTGTAGCAAATAATAAAAAATATCATCGTTTGTTACTGCTTCCTTAATGTCAGCAGGGTTCAGCTCAGCTTTTTTCTTTAAAAGACTCTCGACTCTCTCATTCTCTGCATAATTTTACTCCATTTTCGAATTCAATCAGGGACAAAAAATAGATAAACTTTTCGTAGGTCGACATTGGTGTAAAAAAGAGCTTCTTGATTTCCCTTGAAAAGTCTTTTTCTCCGTTGTGGAATGGAATGAAAGGAGAGTTGTAGAGTGACAGGAGGAAGGAACTCAATGATTTACTTGACTTCTTGTTTGCTTATTGTCGGTTCGATGATGTTGGCGGTATTACGTTTTTTCGTATAAAACTCTCTGAAACTGCATCCTCCTCGTTTATTTGCCCTTCTGCCACACAAAGATAGAACAGAAGCGGATAAAAAAAGTTTTGCCATGGCCTGGGTGCGTGAGCTGGTGAGATTTTCACGAAGCTAGTAAAAAAGTTTCTGGCTGATCCAAAGAGTAATTTTCTGACCATTTTCGCTCTTTTAGGGAAGATAGTAGTAAACGAATGAAATCGAAAGGTCATTGAGAGTTTGTAAATAAAGTTTTCTCTCGTCCGTAAATTTGGGACAAATAGTAAAATAGTTTGTTTCCCGCAACCATGACTTTCTTTAAATGGAGATGAATGAAATGGTGATTAATAGAGGCACTAATCTTTTACTATCAGGGTCGAGAATTGACAGGGTAAGTATACTGGAATGACTTCCGTCTCTGGGTTTCTTTCCCGATGCTTGTACAATAACACCGGTTCTGCATTAATCTATAAAATCGACCCTTTTTATTCCTTTCATACGGACTCCATAATTCTAGTAACTTGTAATGTTTAAAGTTAACCGATTCATTTGCAGATTTGAGATAGAATTATATATGAAAAAAGCTGTGATTTTTTACAAACAATTTTATTGACATGGCAAAAGCTCAAGAAAAAAGGCACAAAAGAAAGTGGAAATTTTGGAGCTGTCAGGTGATCTGAAAGGAAAAAGTAGAAAAGCCTGTCGATGCGAAGACGAATGTGATGCGTAGGTATGTAAAGTTGAAGAAAAATGATGATGATGTTACATTAATTTCCATGTCTCCTGTCTCCATTGAGTGAGTGCCGAACCAGCTTGACTCTTCTTTCTTGGAACCGCTTCCTTTGCCTTTGCTTTGCTCTCTCTTCCAAGAAAAGGTAAAAGTGGAGAATGTGACGGAGTGCTTCGCTTTGCATTTGCTTTTCTTATAATGCATTTTCCCCATTTACCATTAGCAACGTCGGCATTCAATACAAGAATGCTTCCATTCTCCATTGTCAATAATTTTTTACTTGGTTTCGCCGAAACTCGAGAAGTGGAATGCAACGTGCGAAACACTTTATAAAAAGCACTTCTCAAGTGGCGCAAAAATGGATCATTTGGAAAAGGAAATGAAGGGAAATACTGACGAGGAAAGTGGCCGTAAAAGAGAATAGTGCCGGAGTCACCTCATTCCGTCTTTTCTTCAAGTACACATTATGAAAACTTTTCTCTCCTTAAATATGTAAATATAGATGGGTTATTATCACCTTGTGTTGTGTTGCGTCCTCTGCGCACCTCATTCAGATAAAGAGGAAGGAGAGAGAATAAGAATGAAACTATAGAAGGAAAAGGATATGACACGAGTTTGGCAGCCAACATGGAAAAATACAGGAGGAAGTGAAATTTTTCTCAGGAGCAGGAGATCAAGAAAATACACTTCCATTTCACTTTTCTAGGACGAGCAGGAGAAAGAAAAAACGAAAGATGAAAATACATGTGGGTTATTGTGTGAAATGGGATCTTGGGCGGTTATACCGAATGGTTAATTACAAGATTGTGTGCATAAATTGCTACTTCTGATCATGAACAGCATTAACCATAACCTAAACATTATTCGTTTGCTTCTGTTACCCAACCCAAAATATGCACACAAAAAGTTTCAAATTATTACTTTCGTACACACAAGTTTCTGTTTTATTTCATAAATCAGAATTGACTACATTGCTGTTCACATAACACATGTTATTATCATCTTGTTAAATTACACAGGATAACTTCACGGTTAGTAATTTCAACTGTAAATGGACTGTAATATTCAATGTATGAGACTCCTGCCACATTCCTCAACCTGGTTGCGTTTCAACGCAACCTTAAATTCTTATTGATTTAACGTGGTTAGGTTTTGCAAAATCTACCCCCCGGTTGCAAGGTCCGGGATAAGTTTCAGCCTTATCCTGAATGCACCATCGTAATCAGCGTATTCGATTTGGTATAGATACCAGCTTGC